>JAQIUU010000199.1:0-12733 GCA_034694545.1 Mesaphorura macrochaeta
TGTTAGTGGTTGTAATCATTTCGTCGTATCTTCGCAGTTACTAATTCCGCTATCAAATAAATTGCCGTGACTCTCTTATCAAGACCAACCACCAGCACCAGTTGGACTCAAATATTCGATTATTCATCGGGGCTACTCAAGGGTGTTTATTTCAAATGAGTGTACTCAGCAATAATCGCTTTAAGTTAAGGTAATAACCGAATTGGTTAATGTAATTGGCAATGAATGGGATGTTCATTGTTTAGCAGCTGAGTTGCATGATTGCTTGAATTCCGGTTGGCTGAATTCTAATTCTAATTTAAAACTCAACAGCAGAACGGATGGTTCTACACTGATTTATCCCTTACGATTCGACCAGTGCTTGCTTCGAGGAATACAAATTTCATCCGTATTTAATGATTTTTGTCATGAAACGATACTGGAGAAACTTCGACGTTATGGCAGTCGTGAAATGATCGAAGTTTGGAACCAAACTCATGAGAGAAATGGACTTCTGGCTCCATTTAATCCTGTAACAATTTCCCCATTTGACTTGCGGGTTTCAAAGATACGCTACTCTTTTGACCTGGGAACATTGGCACAAGTTACTGGTAAAAAATTGTGTGCCTTGATTCCTGAGTATGGCGTGAATATTGTTGAATTGATAGCGAGCGATTTTAGTTCCTTCTTTAACATTGTGGATTTTGTAAGTGCATTCTCTGAAGATTTTACCCAATTTTCTTTAAAGTGGGTGGTTTAATTGATATTGGTAAACTTGTGAAATAGATACTGGGCAAATACCCGTCATTTTTGAGTGGTCTTCGGTGTGATCGCCCTCCAGTAGATATAACTGCAAATGCGGACAGGATACGAGCATTCCGTGGAGCATATTACACGAATCTCACACATGTCTTGAGTGAGTTAACGCAATTAACAATTGATAACACTCCAACCATCATGAAGTCATGAAGAGATGTCTAGAAATACAAATTAACATATCATTGGTTCTCTTGCAGAAGGGGCTGTTGGTGAGCCGTTCCCGAGTGGCTATTCAGAAGTTTACAATAGTCACCCACGTTTTAGAGATGTTGATTTTATGCTGTCATTAACTAACGTCTGGATATTATATACTATTGCAATGGCTTTGGAGTCGCATGCGGAAACCAATTTAGCAGTGGCTAAAGTGTTCGGGATACCTGCTCTTGGCCATGCTCCAGGATATCGTGGAATTAAAAGAAAAGTTGAAGAACTTAAAGGAAATGAATGGCATGAACCGAATCGAAGAAAACTGGTTAGATACCGAGATCTTGCGAAGGATGAAAACAAGACAAAGGATTATGAAAATTGGCCTGACTTGAAATTCACTGGGATCACATCGAGGGAGGAAGTGATTAAGAGCACCTGCAAATATTTTGCCCATTAGAATTTATACAAGAGCAGGTTCGAAGTTCCACAAATACAACCGACAGTGGCAAAAGAATAAGATTAATACAAAGATATGTTAAGAAAAATAGTAAGAGCGAAAAATCAAATGATTAGGATTATGGTAGATGATTTTGAATTTTTAAGTAATATGTGTTACTTTATTTGTAGGAGTAGTTTTTAAGGCTCAAATGTTTCCAGAAAAATAATTCTGTTTTGTTAAATTTATGTTTACTATTGTTGTGCGCTCATTGACATAAAAGCTTGTCAAACATATTTGTGACGGCGCGAGAGGCGCAGAGCTATGGTTCTTTCTTTCGGTAATAGCGACAATTTCAATGGAACAGTGAAAAGGTCAACCAGAACAAAGATGATTCCTGAGTCCATGTCATTCATGTCCAACATCCTACGCATGACCTATCTTTAGCTCAAAATTAGTGGCCCATTAGGCAATACGATAGCCATTAAAATCAGCTGCTAATGCATTTTTGTTAATCTGTCCATCATCACCTGACGATTCTTTTATTCTGTTAGCTTTTGGCCTTTTAGTTTTTAGTCGGAGATTGCAAGGCTGACAGACATGTTGTCCATACGAGACGTAAATTTTAATGAAAATCTTCTGATGTATCGTCAAGTTTCAGACCTCGCTTCAGTCTGACATTACTCTCTGCTCATGCAGCGCCGACGGCGTTTGGTGGAAAAGTTCACATTTCCTAGCAATCCGCATACGTCAATCTGATAATTTAAGAAGTCCTTGAAGTTCTGTTCACCTTTTGTGCTTTTCCAAGTTTTTAGATGAGTTATATGGGAAATTATTTTGCTGGCGCAACTCTCCAACTCTTTAACTAGTTAACTCTTACTGTTTAATACATTTCCTGCTATTAACTTGACTTTAAGGCTTTGTTGTCAGTAAACATAGTTCCAGTTCCAGTCATTTCATATTTACTGGCCTAGTTTCGGTCGTATTAATATTATTTTACACGTGTTTCGAGTTTTCTTACTACTATTGACAGTATTTCTACGGATTCTCAAACAGGAAACAATTTTGTATGAATAGTCGGCTAAATCGGGCTCAAAGCGTGTTTCCTCAATTTTGTAGGTGTTTTGAACTCTGAACCTCAAACTTCACCTCTTGCCTTTGTCAGAAGTTCGTTAACTTTTATTGAATTCGTGAAACGCTGTGCCGACGACGCTGACTTACGCAATGCGACTTGGGTTCCAATTCGCAAACTTGTTTTATTTACAATTTGATATGGCTTCTTATTTATGAATTATAAGTCACGGCCAATATGAGATATGCGTCGGGAATTCATCCTGAAAACAGCAAACGAATATTATAGCCTTCGCCTTCCTCCCGAGTCCCCACACGCACACGCACGTACGGTTGCGAGTTGCCCCTGACAATGAGACTTTCATCATATTCTTTGCCTGATGTCTGGCGCTGGCGTGTCAGAAGTCAGTTGCACAATTAGACTCCAATAATTTACATTTCATGAGCCGGATGATATCCAGTTCCGTTCGTGTGACATGTCATCAGGGTGGTTGAATTTGCTATTGTTGGTTTTACAAGGTTTTCATGATACCGAAATGTCTTAAATTGCCTCTGGTTCAAACTCGATGCTGCTAGTGTGCATACGAATCTTAAACTGCCAACAGAGCAGCACAAATTGATCATGTCTGGAATAAAGGTGAGATTCATAATCACAGTCTGCACAGTCACAGTGTACATCGCGACGAGCGCTTTTGCACTTGTCCACGCGCACGTCCAAACTGCCACCGATGAATGTGACAAGGAATCAATTTCATTGGAAATCGGCGATAACCCGATTCTGCGAGAATTGTACAAGGTAAATCTACTGCGCGTGCCGCTGTTCCGCCTAAGGTAACAACAGGGTTAGTTTGACCTTCAAGCCTGATGTGCTTTGATTCTTTACAGAGCGAGAGCGTCCACAAATGCAATGTGGCACTGACAGGCGGATATTTGCGAACAGCCAAGGTGTACTGGCACGAAGTGGCATGCATTGAAGCGTCAAACAAAAAGAGCGACGGAGCCGCCAGCACTTCGCAACCTGTCAGACTCATCCCCACGCTGAAACACATTATCCGGGACTACGTTGCCACGGTTCTGGTTCCGGGTAGTTCATACATGACCTGTAACATTCGCATGCTCTTGGAGTTTATGCAGCATACAAACATAAGTGAACCTCAGCCATATGAGTTTCTGCTTAATGAGTTTAAAATGTACCCGGAATTGATGTACCATCGAGACAATTTGGTATTTGAGCTCGGATTTGAGATCAAAAGCAAATTTGGTGTCGAGTCCAGCCTTTTCAAAGCACTACCCGCTGCAGTGCAGCAGATTTTGTCATCCAAGCAGGTGAAGCTTCAAAACTCAGCAACCAGACAATATTTAGCTTTCCAGGAATTTGACCTTGAGCAAGATGAGGAATCTCAATCATACGTAAATGCGGTGATGGTACCGTCAATTGCAAATGACAAAAGCACGGCCTGGTCATTCTCATCAAGCCTGGTCCCTCCTGACTGGGAAGCGGGTCATGTCTCGCACGCGCGCACGTCGTATTTTTCAATGCCACCAGTCTACCAGGCTCAGCTGCAAGCAAGTGTAAAATGCTCTCGGCCCAATTGCACGTCCATCCTTTCCGAAAATGACACCAAAGCGCACGACCTGGTGATTGCAAAATCTGCTTACTTTGAGCACATCATCGTCGGACCATCACAGGACTTAATGCTCCGTTTGGCTTCTGACAACTCGATTTTGATCAAGAGACGTCGTCCCAATCACTTGTACCTCGCAGTGGCGCTCACAGATTCGGTGAGTGGAGGTCTGCGATTTCTTCCGGAGACCTTCTATCGATATTCGGACGATTCGATGGCTGAATACTTTCACCTTGATGCTGACCTCGAGATATTCAACCGAACTGTAGAAGAGCAAGCCCATGATTTGTTCCGGAACGAGTGGATCGTGTCACTCGCTTAATTACCTGTTTTAATTATCATTAGCATAAATCAAGGACGGGTGTGGAAATGTACGAAAAAATTAAACACATAGAAATAAAATGAAATGCATTTGAATCAGATGAAAGTCCAGGTCCATGGAAGTAAATGCATATGTCTATCAAGTAGACCGACAGACAACGCAGATTTCAATTCAAGGTCGACGTGCCATTTGCAAAAGGGCAAAATGGAAATCCACTTCAACGAGCACGGTCGTTTCTGCCGTATAGAATGTGTGGAAATACTAATTGTATGAAGTTCGTGACAATTATGAAATTAGGCTATCGCATTACGGTTTTTGTGACTAATTTCATTATCAATTCGCCATGTGCCCTTGCATTCTCATGCATTATGCTGTTCATGTTGGAGAGATTCTAAATTATTTTGAGCTGCGTGCGTCAATTGTCAATTCAACTTGTTTATGTGTTATGAAACGTGCACGATGCACAGAATTTATTCAAGCAAATATCAAATTTCAAATATTAAAAAACAGGAGCTGGAGCACATACATAAAAAGGTTGCATTCCATGACAGTTATGGCCGGCCATTGTAGGACGAGCACTCAAGTGTTGCAAATGTTAACGTCATAAAATCCAATCCATCTAACTTAAAAACAACTAAATTGCTATTACTACCTCGTTAGGACAATCGGTGAGCTGCGCAGCGCTGTTTGCTGCCCGGTTATATTTATAGGTATTCAGAGGCGCGTTGTCGCGACTGTCATGGAGCACACGAGCGATTAGATGAGATGAGATGATCGGTGAAGGACAGGTTAGAGGTTAGATGGGATTATTAGGTGGGTAGATGGGTAGTTGGCCGGTCATGAGCAGTCAACGCTGCCGCTGGGCAGGCAGTTCTAAGAAGCTGAAGAGCTGTCATGATTCGTTAATGTGTTTTCAGGTTTTGTAATTGACGTGTGACAGAGGAGAACGAGCAGGCACGAGGAGCAACGCAGAGAGAAATCACGCCGAGGATGGAGGGCAGGTGAAAAGGTGAATACGAAAAGAAGCTTCCAGCTAAATGGGTGAAAATGTAGAGTGAAGTGTAGAGAGCAAGTGGTTTTTCTGTTTTATGTGGGAAATTATTTTATAAAAGTTTGCAAAGCAGAAATATTATGTAGAAAAACAATAGAAAAAGCTGTCAAGTGTGCATGATGCATCCTAGTAACCGGAACAAGAGATGAAAAGATGATCCTATAATATAGGTGCTATGGCTAGTCGCTCTTGTCAAGCACGTGTGCTCAACATGATACTTAAATAGCAAACTGGGCAGCAAACAGCGACAAGCAACAGGTTATCCAAGCGAGAGTTATTATCTATAATCTACATTCTAATACTTTCTACGAAGAGCCTGAAGTGAGATTTCATATTTCATGTTTTTTTGTTTTTTCATATGTATGCACGCGCGTGTCGAGTGTTTTTCTGATTGTCTATGTCCAGGAATTGTAAAGTTCAAGATCAAATTCTGTGCACTTTGCTCGCCGTCGCCGTCGTCGTCCCCGTCCAATTACCTACCTGATACTTCTGCTTGGTTGCGCAGTTAAAGTGAAGTGTAAGTATTAGGGCAGAGTGGACAGGACCTGAAATCACGAAGCAGCCACGTGTGACGACGGGAACAGTACAGCCGAGTATGAAATGGGCACTGAGGCAAACGAGCACCTCCATGTCCCATCTTTGGCGCTGCTTCAAAGATCTTCGCATCGCCTACAAGAGAAACAGACAGGCAGACAGATTTAGTTAGGAGATCAAGACATGGCATATGAGAAACCAAAATTGTTGCCTCAAGGTCAAGGTTCACAGATTTCCAACTAAAACACGAGCTCACCTTCTGGCTTCATTCTGTCCCATTCCAATTTCCTCAAGTATCGTTTTCTCTGGCCTTCCTGGTAGTACTGGCTCCATTGCACAAGGTGCAGCGCGTGCGGATCTTCGCTCTTCTCCCTGCGTCAAATGTCAAATTGATCAAATTATTTCATGCGAATGAGTCATTATCTCGCTAATTAACTCTGACTCTGACGTTCACTTACGCGATGGCTGGCAGCCGCTTTCCAAATCTGTGTCTCACGGCCTTCTTCGTATAAAATTTGTACCTCGGTTCCTCGTTGTCCCTGAGTGTTTTATTTTTCCAGGTTTGACCATTTGACCATACAAAAGCAAACTCGCGTCCTGGAAAAGGTTTCAACGTGAAAAAGATATGACGTGAGCATGTGAAGTGTGAAGTTGAATTGATAATAGCATTGATTCCATCATTCCATGCAACACACGTTTCTTACCATCTTCCGCAACCTTTTGTGCCTTCGGCGGCAGGAAGCTGACCAGTCTATTAGGCTCCGGTCGAAAAGGTGCTTTGCTAACTACAAACTTTGAATTTTTAACTGATTTCGCTTCGGGCGGAATCTGCATTTGAACCAATGACGCTTTCAGAATGCAGCTCGTGCCACCATCAGTTGGAATAATTGCTTGTAGGCTCCGTTTGAAGTTCTTGCCCGCATTTGAGAGAAGATTGGCACCCATCCTTTGCATGAGAGCAGTCGTGTAGTTCTCTTTATTTTCAGCCGGTGAGAGCAGTTGGACCGAGCGTGCTACACGACGTGCTCTTGGCGCACGACCCATTGGCACCTTGAAAAGTGGATCATGAGCGCCAACGTAGCCTAGTGGCTTTGGTACGAGCAATGTTGTAGGATGAGGACGCTGATAAGGCTTTGCAGCCCTAGCCTTAGAAGTCTTGCATGCAATGGAGGACTTATCTCGGAGAAAGCGATATTTCATCTTTCGGTTGACCGGAGAAAGTATGTCCGAGAGTTGCCTGTCGCGGTGAAAGTAGCTCGAGCATGGTGAGTAGTATTCAATCGAAACTTTCCTGTTCCTGTAGTCCGACGGAAGCCCCAAGAGCGTTATCAAGTGTTGCATGGTTCCAGAGAATAAGTTAACACCGAAATTCGGAAATTCGGGTTCCAATGAAAAAGATGTGAAAGTTTCAAACTTTTAACGCAAAACCTCCCAAAGATTCGACGCCTCGCTGTTTGGATTTAAGAAATCACTTCCAACCTCCACAGTAAATGAACTGTGTTGTGGGAACGTTTGCTCAAATTACGAAGCTTTGAATGAGTCAGGACTCAGAAGGCAACAACGGCAATAGTCAACGGCGAAGTTTGCAATTTACAGCATATGAATGAACGCATGTAAAATGACGATACTACTGCAAGCCCGCGGCGATGTTAGTTAGCGTGGCCAATGCCAATGTTGTACGCTTGGGACACCCCACACAACTCCTTGTGCCCAATGTTCAATGCTCGGGGACGTGAAGACTCACAACTTGAAGACAGTGGCACACGAGACACGACGACAAGAGGTGAACACACTCGTCGCCACCAGCACCAGCAGACTTGGGGCTTACGAAATTCAAAGCAGGTTGCACGGAGAGGGTTAAATTCTGACCTCGTTTCAAGTTACTAGGGCAGGGTGAGCTGTCGAAGCCGAAACCTGGCAGTACAAAACCTTCCACAGTCACAGCATCACACCATACCACAACCACCATAGCATCATGGATCATGTATTCATGATAGGAGTCGAGAATCATCATATCACCGTCAAGTAGCAAACGAACACATGTCGATTGCCGATGCCGACTCCGACATTTCTTAAACCTGAAGCGAGTATTATGTCTGTAGACAAGCGTGTTAAATGCTACAATGCTGAATACGTTGAGGTACAAGCAGTAAAAATTCGAGTACATTCGCCACGACTTAATAAGAAGCCTGTACTAATTTTTGCGAATTTAACAAAAACAAAGCCATTAAATTCGTGAGCAAGCGAGCCGCAAACGGCAAACGACAAATGACGGTTTAACATGCCTGAATGCATGATGCTTGTATATTGTAATATGCAAGTGCACAAGGAATGAAACACTGAGAATGCTTTGAATCAAATCTTTTCTCCAATATGTTATACATAAAAGATATAGATTCGCTTGCATTTGTACCTTTTAGTTTGCATTGTAAGAAGACAAAAGATAGGCAACAGACACTAGGCACATGATCAAATGATTCCAGACGAAACCAGTTAGCCAAGACCAAGACAATGATAATTAGATGCTGATGAATGAAAGTTTAGAAAAGTTACTCTGGTTCATTTCTGGTCTCTGCCTGGTGTCAAAGATTATTGCGTAACGGTAACGCGGAATGCGAGCAATGTCTCATCTCTCATCTTCCATCATCTCGCATCTCGTCATGAACGGAAGTCGTGATGATAAATAAGAAATTGATAAGATTTTACGACCTGTTTTATTTTTTAAACAATAAAGCCAAATAGCTGAATCTCTTTATTCTCTTAATTCTGTAATTCGTTCCTTCATTACATACACAATCCAATGCCCACTGTCCACTCTTTGCCCTTCCATTTAATTTACATATATTTTTACATTTATACACCTAAATAATTCGTATTACGTGTTAGCATGCAGTGTAAGCTTAAATGGAATGCTTTCTTCGTTTCACGAACAACGATCAAGATTACGATTAGAGCCCTGATACTGAAATCATGAGCTGAAATTTTCTTTCTTCATGCAAGACGACAAAAATACACCCAGAGTTAATTAGTTCGTATTCGTATTCGTAGTAGGACCAATTCCCTTGTCCCTTGTTCTCTTGTGGTACATATTCATGTTAATTATAATTATGATATATTATTATACAAAAGCTACAGCACGACATCGACAGATCAATTCAGATCAGATTTCCTTAGCAGATCGAATAGCATATAGTATTAGCAACATGGAGATGATCATTATAGTTCATAGCACGTAATTGTAAATTCGTATGTAATTTTGTTCATGTAGATTGCAATTTTTTGCAATTCTCCTCAATTCACCGGTTGGTAGCTGTTTTCGGCGGAGGCCATCCCTCGCTTTCTCGCCCCGTTCGTTCATTTCAAGAGTTCGTCAACTTCCCTCTGGATATTCTCCCGAGCTTTGGTCTCATACTTCTCGCGAAACAACTTGGTTGCGAAAATATGTGGAATCAAAAGCAGATTCTGCAAAACCTGGACAATACAAAAATAATCAGAGCAGACAAAAGCGAGGGGCAAGGACAAGAATGAGATTGTGGTGTGGTATTTCAGATTTCAATCATTTCCATGCTATGAATATTAATATCTCACCTTCTTGCGGAGACGAGTGTAAGCCTCCTCATCCATGGACCCATACTCGGTTCTCATTTGCTTAGCATGGACTTGATACTCTTCCCAATCAGAAGCCAAGTTGCAGAAGTTGATGTCGTAAAAGTAATACTTGTCAGCTTCTTTGTAGTCTTCGGTGTCGAGCTCCTCACCGTCCTCATTCTTCGTCTCCTCATCATCGTCATCGACATTGCCGGTCGACTGCTGGTTGATGAGAGTCTTCACCATGTCCACAAGTGCCTCATCCTGCGGGGATTAAAACTCATTATTCAGCCTACACAATACCAATTGCTGGAAATGCTTCAGTATTGTCTTCGCTGACACAAACAAGGCCTCAGCCCCAGGCACGTACCTTGTCCAAGCCAGTTTGCTTCGCAAAATCGCAAAAGAAATCAATATTTCGCTCAAGATTGCTCAGCAATTTCTTCTCGTAAACGTACCTGTAATAATATTAAAATTAACTCTTTGCCTGACCCACGAACCCTTGCTATTATTAGACCCTTAGCGCATTAGTCTTATCAGAAACGACTTACGATTGGAAAATGAGAGCCAGCAGAATCGAGAATGGATTCGAGAGCACACCACGACAATCCTCGAAATGCTCCAATTTGGTTGTCAGATAATTTACGTTGTAATAATTTTCTCGCCCATAGTTGGTCTTGATTTGTTGGAGCCAATGATCCGCCTCGGTCTGGTCCAATTTATGATGGTTTGAGAACTCGACCCAAAGTTTGTCCAATAATTTAGACATTTTTGACGACACAATGGGAAGTCTGAGAGCAGAAGACGACGTGCGTCTGGTTGAGGACAACACGGAACTGATCATCAGGAATGAGAATAGAGAAAGCTTCGACTTTGAGTGTTGTTTTTCCTGGTAGGAAACTGGAACGCGAATCGCGAGTCTCGAGTCGTGAATGAAAGCAAGGGAAAGTATTGATCTCTGTTGCTTTTTCGGAATGAGTTTCGAGCGGAGTGTGCTCTGCTTCTTTCCCGAGTAAACTGAACAACGAACAGTAAGGAACCACTGCGTTTTGTAGAGTCCAGTTCGGATTCTTTATATACTGCGTGACTCACCTCGCCTCACACAGATGTGAGTTGAGCATTTCACGGGGAAAGCCAAGGCAAAGGCAAATGTACGCCAAGAAAAAGCACAGCACAAAGCTGCTTAATCTAACGCAATGCAAACTGCAAACGCAAAATACAAAGTGATACAAAGGGGAAATCGTTCAGCTTCAAAGTAAAGTAAAGTAAATATTTATTGCAAAATTTCTTCTTTAGATGATTTGATTATCAACTCAAGCTCACAGTTCAATGCTCATCACGGAGTAGGATTGTATTCTAATGATCATCTCTTCTTCTCCAGCTCCATCCAATCAAACGCGTCCCCCCATCTCAAAATTCCTGGCCGCCGGATGCTTCTGCAAAAAAGTACAAAGTACGATACAAGATTAGCAAAAGCAGGAAATCGCAAATAGGGATTAGCTTATTGGCTTCAAATCCAGGAGCCAGCCAGGACAGGAGGCAGCAACTTGCAACTGCATCCAACCCATCAATCTCCATCCGCATATTTTCATACCGGCGGATTCATATTCATAAATATTATACTTGTTCATATAGCAGTATGCAATTTCTTACCATCCTTCCACGGCATCAAGCCCTTGATCTTGAGCGCATTCACAACGTCCATGAAGTCACAAATGTCGTCACTCGGAACACAAGTATAGCCCTCGTACAAAAACTCGATTATGTAGCCCATAAACACAATATTGACTTCCGGACACTCGAAGGTGGCGATTGTCTTCGTGTTTGGAGCCATTGGAGTGTTGTTGGCCACAGCGTTGGCCTGAGACAAGAAAGATTTTTGCAAAGGTCAAAACGTGCAAAAATTGCAGGCACTCTTATAGAATCAAATCACCATGCATCGATGCATTCATTATTTACTTCTCGTAGAATTAGGATTCAGTAAGGCAGGAGTCTACAGCCCTTACCTTTATAACTTTCATTTTATCAGTGAAGTATTCGCTGCACATAGCCAGAATCAACTTGTGAGCCAATGCCGTCTTGCCATTTGCACATTTAATCACTGCATCCAAACCCTCGTCACCTCGAACACGGAGAACGTTGATGATGTTAAAATTAATTGCGCGATTAACGAAGTGGAAGGGCTCGGGTGTCGTTCCTGGTTCGAAGCTTATCGGAGTCATGATGCTGTACTGTAGATTTTGATTTTGATTTGGAAATTTGAGAATTAGAGTTCAGAATCTGAAAGTAGAAATCTGGATGTCGTATTCGTATCTCACAACCACGTAAACAAGTTCAGCCCAATACACGTCGACGACAACGCGACACAGATAGACTGAAGTTGGTTAGAGTAAGAGTCGAAGTCGAAATCTTGGAATGACTTGTTTGCTTGCTCCACTCAACTAGAGACTTGGGACGTTGGGACTTGTTACGTGTGTGCAGATTATTTAATGCCAATGATCGCGGTTTGTAGTAACTAAACTTAGAGGAAAGCATAGAAATTGGGCATCGACTCTTCCACCCAGGCTTGCCACGTATTTGTGTTGGTCTGGTCTGGGATTGGGCACGGATATCTAGGCCTCGGCCTCAACCCTCAACAGACTGGGCATTTGTCTTTGTGCATCGGCGTGTCGACTGACTGGAGTACAAATGTGCAAACACACAAGAAGCCCTTGTCGGTTTTTGCTACTTGTACAGTTACAGTCTGCGCAACTTTATGGGTTTGCATTTTGGCACAATGGGCAATAAAAGTACTCGCTCTTTTTCAAAGAACTCAAAAGTACGTAGCAATGAGTATATGCAGAGTACAGTTAGCATTGGAACATTCTATTTCTGCATGGCATTCTAGACATATGTCTCGAATTCACAGTGCAAATGTGCAAAATGCCCTACCACAAATACGTCTGCTAACTGCTAATTTTTGGTGTAGTTTTCCATGCGAAAACAAAAATGAAACCTTGACGCGTGTCGTGTCCAGGCCAGAAATCTCCTGTCCATAATCCATTATCTTTTATCCGCGGCGTCCGTCTCGAGTCTTGACCATGAGTGCATGTGTCACTTGAGGGTGATGTAAATGGAAGGTGACAGTGACAAGCAAGTAGAGATAAAAATATGAAATTCTG
>JAQIUU010000200.1:0-12721 GCA_034694545.1 Mesaphorura macrochaeta
GAAAAGAAAGCACATGCGTATTTCCATCTTTTCTTCTGTAAAGAAAAAGATCTCATACGTGAGTTCATGCGAGCTCATTTTTGTTCCTGCCGCATCATGAATTATTCAGTACATAAAACATTTATGCATCATGTGTCATGCTCAAAATCACATTTCCACACATGTTGACTCGAAAGGGTGGGTGTCAGAGTGCCTGCGGTGGAATAATTTAGTGTTCAATGTCAAGCACGCAAAAATGACTGGTAATCTCCACGGTCTTCTGTTAAAATTACTCATTTCTTAGTTTCCTGAGCGTTTATTATAGGAGTTGTTTGCGTCGCCGGGGTCGCGTCTAGGCTTCTTAGGGTCAGCAAGCAGATCGATGTTTATGAAACAAGAGAAACGGTAGCAATTGCAATTGTGCAGTGTAGGGAGTATAAACTCGCATTTTACAATTTGCTAATTTGCAATAAATTCATATTATAATGAGATGCTTGTGAAAATTAAATGCTGGTGAGAGTCTACTGTTCTCTTTTTGCTATCTGCAATGCTTACACATTTTGCTGTGAATAATGCCAACTAGTAGTAACGAGCCGCGGAACAACTGATAAGAGGGAATTATGATGATAAGGTGTAATGAGGTATATAGTACATCATGGAGAACTACAAAGCCTTCGCCTTGTCATGCTGTTAAAATTAGTTTCAGGTTAACTCTCCACAAGTTTCATGGCTCATATTTGAACCATTCTAAGTTGCGCATTCATTAGAGCGTACATGGCATGTAATTGCTAGATAACGAACTGTGATTCTGGTTTACTTATTCATTGACGATGTACAATAGCACCAGTTGAGTTGCCTCTGGCTGTGGGTCTGGATTTGCACATAAATATCAAATATTTATTTCTTACGTTTGCGTTACCTGTTGTGAGCTTCAGCCACACTACTGAGTTTCAGTTTGCATTTTCCATACCATCAGCAATATCACTGCAACCAACTTAGGTTTCCGCAGTCAGATACCCAGATTTCGAAATCATTAAATGGTAGACACGGCAAGAATGGGCGATATTCGAAGATACTCGTACTACAAGAAGGAAGATTGCCCTCCAATATCGATGGTAAGAAGCGGTCTGAAGTTGTCTCATCAATTCTGCTGAGTTGCGGAGACACTGACATACAGCTTCCTCTTTTCTGTCTTGGGCTACGGTCACGCTGTCCGCGAAGGCCATAAGACATTGTTATATACCATGTACGCAATTCGCGAAACACTTTGACAGAACACAGAAAGTAGGCTGTGTCTTGTGTCAACAGTCAGGCTGTCAGGCAGCACTTTAATACTCAAGACATTCGATTCAAGTATACAGCGTGTTAATTACTTCAGTTAATTGTTAGCATTTGTAGTTACTATTGTATTCTATTCTGTATTATCTGTATGCTTTCAGGCGACTTGTTTGGCCAAGGCAATAAACCCTCGGGAGGACGCAGTGAAGGAGAAACATGTTCGAAGTAAGTATTTTGAGCTCAGAGTACACTCATTAGCGCTGCGCTGCACTTACGAGCCATGTCGACATTTGTGCTGGGCTGGGCTGGGGCTTGCTAGTTGCAAATGAGATAGTAGATAGAAATTGCGAATTGCGGTGTTACCGATACATTGTAGGATTGCACACTCCGTGCCAACTTCAAGGTGTGGAAATGGGAATACTTCACACTTTCTGCTCGTCTGTCAGTGTGATTCGAAAACATTGGAAATTGGGATCAGTTTCTCGAGCAAAATCGAGTCTTGAATCTTGATGATAATGCTAATTTCACGTTGTAGTACTGGATGCATACTTGGCATTGGCCAGTTTAGTTTGGAAATAAATTGAAACCGGGCCCTGATTCCTGACTAACACAATCTGACAATTCCATTTTCATTCATACGGAATACTGTGAACACAAGAGTTGTGTTCTTT
Organism: Mesaphorura macrochaeta; assembly: GCA_034694545.1. Taxonomy (NCBI): domain Eukaryota; kingdom Metazoa; phylum Arthropoda; class Collembola; order Poduromorpha; family Tullbergiidae; genus Mesaphorura; species Mesaphorura macrochaeta. Next base: position 1,929 of record JAQIUU010000200.1, read on the forward strand.
AGCCCAAGCCTACTTTTATACTTGACAAAAGTACTTCCTGTTGATTTAACCTGATAAACTCGAAAAGATAATTCATATTACACCGCATAACTGAGGGTTGGGATTGTCAACCGCTTTCTAGTAATGAGTGTTCGCTTTTGGCATGCGTTTTTTAAGTATCAGCTGAATCATTGCAGTCTCATTGTATTTCCCTTTTCATAGGTGCTATAATTGGGACCTATCAAGAGCGAGGAGCTTCGACGTTCTGGAACTGCGCGCTTAGACTTCCTCTGAAAGAAAATCCTGTGACATGCTGGAAGTTCTGTCACGTACTACATAAGGTATGAATATGCTGGAACTGAATTGAGAAGCGAGGCGAGGGTGAGAAGAATCGTTAAATACAGAAGCTGCAGGCTAGGAACAGAACCATAAAGTATGAACACATAAATTGCGCATCGTACTCACATATGAACTGAAACAATAACGTGTTTACGAATCATTTTAAGTGGATGGGAAGGCTTTGGTTTTGACTCCAGCACGTCCAGTAGTTTATACTTCAGATGAAAGATGATGACGGGCATGATGGATATGTGCTTTCAGTTAGTGACTACGAGACATCTGCATTTTTTACGGAGTGTACCATAAAAACAGAATGACTCATAGCGGTTTACACCCTCTTCTTCTCTCCACTCCCAAATAGGGCATGGCAGCTATGTTTAGTGACGCTGCTGAACCCATAAAAACGAAATAAGCGTACACTTGCATATGATTAATTCACGTCTTTCACGTTTGCTAAAGCTGTAGCAATCAGAGTTTAGAAAGCCACATCTTTATGCGACAATATCTTTTCTGCGCTTTGAGTTTTTGGTGAGCCATCGAGTTTTGTCTCTGCTCACCTATTTGCTTTTCTGATTCGTCATATCATCAATAATCCTCATAAGATACTACTCTGAGACGTCTGAGAAAATTGCAGGTCGTTTGTTCGTTTGTGAGTCATGACAAAACTTAATGAACGATTAAACTTTATATCTTCTATGATGAGGATATGAGGAAGGATACAGGCTGCGCTCGTAATTCGTACAATGATCGCAGGAGGGGCAGATTGTTCAAGCGTGTGTAGAATATTTTATTTTATGCCCCTCGCATATGTCTCGCTTAAAATTTTGGAGCTTAAAAGAGTGTAATTACAAGCTTTATAGTAGCACGCATAACTAGTAGTGCACTTCTACAACTTCTACTTCTCTCCAATGATGAACACAAACGCAGGAATGAATAATCAACGAGTTTTATTTTATGAATTTTGCACTTGTGCAGGTTCTACGAGAAGGACACGATGTTGTGCTACGAGATTCGCAAAAGTTCAAGGGAATGTTGCAGGAGCACGGCAAATTTTGGGTAAATAATAGCAAAGATGCTTCGTGCCGTGGCTTCTTCGGGGATGAAAAACTTAACTATTTGTCATATTTTCAAATCGATTAGAGTCACCTGAAGATCTCGGGCTACGGAGAGCTGATCAAGTCTTACTGTAACCTACTCATAATTAAATTAGGATTTCATCAAAGAAACAATCGAATTCCTGGGAACTTAGAAATCGATGACGCAACATTGTTCCAAAGTGCTGGAGATGAAGATGCATTGTGAGTACTTAAAACTTAGAACCCATGCCTTATATAAATGACATAATTAGAGTGTGAGTCTAGCCTGCGTTTATTGCTTTAGGTTTCAGCTGTCAGTGGAAATGTTTGACTACTTGGATGCCATATTAGATTTACAGTTTGAAAGTAAGTTATGGTTTCATCAGACTCTTGCGCAGCACCACAGTTGAAGAATTGTAATTACGCATTACTAATATCCCTCTTTCAGTATTCAAAACTTTGGATTCGACGAGATGTAACTCCATGACAAATGCAGGACAGTGTCGTCTCAAACCATTAATCGCATGTATACAAGATTCAATTCTCTTGTACGACTACACAACTAAAATTCTATTCCGTCTTCATGCCAGTAAGCGCGACCTCGGAGCAATAGATATTTCAATCGGGCACGTCAACTTATTCATTTCCTTCACTTGCAGAATTGTCTCCTGATTTATTGAACGGGCATCGGGATAGGTTCCGTAAAGTTTTTACAGGCCTTCAGAAATTTTACGACAAGACGATGAGTTTACAGTATTTTAAGAATTTAATTGATATCCAAAATCTACCGAAAGTAAGTAGGAGTTACGAATTAGTTTGTAAAAAAGATGTCCACACTAACATTTGCACTAACGCAAGCTTATCTCCCATGATTTTGAATAGAATCCACCAAATTTCCTTATTCAAGCGGATTTGGCCAACTATCAACCAAGTCGCATAACAGTATTCAACTCGGAGAAAGATGTGAGCGATACTCAAAGCGACATTGTATCCGAGTCGCTAGTGTCGTTGGAGGACACGAACACGAACGGATCAAGTTCGCCAGATCCCAATCTTACGGCCATAGTACACGACAAGTAAGATTTTCTACCAATACGTGAGCCTGAGTCATACTTAAATTCTGACACGCTACTGACTTATTAATTGAATACCTAGGGATAGGCACATAAAAGAATTAGAAAACGAGATTGCAAGACTGAAGATGGAAATTGAACGTATCAAAATGCAAGCCAGTTCACAGTTTCAGCAGTTTCAGTATGATATCGAGGAACTTCGAGCGGAGTTGACGGAGAAGGTGAGTGCACGTTTGACGCTTACCATTCCCCGGGAGTTCACTAACTGAAAATTTTGATGTTCGTATAAATGAATAGATTAAAATGTTAAACGACAAGGACAAGAAGATCGAGGAATTGCTAAGACACGAATGTTCAGTACCCGCTGCCTACGAAGATCGTCTCGAGAAATCAGAAAGTAAGTTATTTAGACAATATAGGTAAACTTCAAGCCTTAATTTATGATTCCGTGTTGATTCTGTGTTGGGCCTTGTGCGATCTTAAAAATACCCTGAGTTAGCCTCCCAATTTCTAAACTCTGTATGGTTTCTCTAGTACAAACCAACCAAAATTATGCCTTTTTAATTTTCACGATTTAGTTTATTTCTTCTTTGATTTCGAATAACGAATAGTCTTCAACCCGTATTTGAGCGAACCCTTAGAGAGTCGACTTTAAAGCCTGCATCAAACGCTTTTACGAAAGAAAAATTATTTTAATTTGGATTCGTTTTCATTCGGATAGCTCTTGCAAAAGCGACAGATGCGAAATATACAAAAATTCTGGGAGCTTACAACAATCTGAGAACCGAACACTTGGATCTTCTGCGCAAGGTATGATTGTTTTTGTAAAAATTAGAGGACTCTTAGGAAGTACGATGTATGTATTTTTTATTGTATTTTTAAAGAATGCGACCGCTGAGAAGGAACTTGTTGAAACGAAAAAGACTGTGGACATGCAAAGTAATCTTGGACAACGCGTTGAGGTATATTAAATACATTTCTTAGTATTTCAACTATCTGAGCGTCTCTATAAATTAAGACTCGAGCCTTTACATTAATAATCTTGAATTCTGTTCAATCTAGGAGCTTCAAAGGGAAAAGGTTGAAGTTGAAACACTCTTACAATCTCAGGTTGAAGATAAGCAGCAGAGAAATGCAGAGCTTGAAGAAGAACTGGTTGAATTGAAGTCACAAATTGAGGTATGTTCCTGTTAGAGAGAATCGAAAGGAGAGATGGCTTGCTAAGTGGCAAGTTGCGTTGATAATTTGTTATTCGGTTTACAGAATTTGCAAGCGACAAAGGAGCACGCGCAACGGGAACTCACGCAGACAATCAAAGTTAAAGAGTCTGAAATTGAAAAACTTCAGGCGTCGTCTTTCAACCTTGAAGGTTCCAATACAGTAAGTGAGCCAAGGCTCAAGCGAGACCATTATTAATTCAACTTAGGTTAATAAACTAATTGTATTCTTCAATCTAGAACTTGAAATCTGAGCTCGACAGTCTTCGAAGTGAGATAACGAGTTTGAATAATATTCTTTCAAATTCCAAATTGGACAATGACAAGAAGTTATCTGAAATAGAGGCGTTGAATCAATCAATGCTTAACCTCAAGAAAGCCAACGAAGCAGAACATTTTGCAAACCTAAACGCTCATTTGGGTAAATATTTATTTGCCGTATAGTAATTTTCCGGCACAACTGATGATCAAAGGAATGACATTACTCCTTTTGATTGTACCTAACTAGACTACCATCTTGGAACAATCGAGAACCGAATAAGAGTCCAACTTGATGAACTGGAGCATCCACGAATGACGGGAGACATTGGACTGCTCGACTATTACGTCAGTCATTGTGAAGCATATGGTAGCGTGATGCAAGGCTTGAATAATGCAACCATCAACGGGTTCGACACTCAAAATTCATTGGAGAAAATAGTATTCGAGATTCCTATCTTTGGACATGGTACAGAATCGCTCATCTTGCACGGGGGTCCACTGAGTCGTACCTGCAAAGATATACAAAAGGGCGATCGTAAGTTCATATCTCTTCAACCTTGGTATTAATGCCGTGCTGCAAATTGTATTATTTGTCTATTTGGATTTATTACTTCTTAGAGCTAATTGAAGATATCCGTTCCGTTGGTGTTAGCAGCCTAAATGTGCTAAGTTCTTTAAGGAAACGACATACACCAGACAAGGTAGAAACGTGCTTAAATGAAATCTTTCCCTATACGTTGACGCAATCTTGATTTCTGTTTTGTGTCATCGTAAAGATGGGTGCAAGTTACGAAGAGTTGCAGGCCAAATGGTTAAAATTATTGGAGAAAGTGAAAGGAATGGGAAGCTGGATTTCTGCCGATGTAGATGCGGCAGATCTGTTGGATAGTGAGCTTCATGCCATGGAAGCAGCCATTGAGGAGGCTGCTAAGAAAATGCAGGACATGCTTTTGAAGTCGAGGGCATCACATACTGGTGTAAAATTGGAAGTTAATGAGAAGTTAATAGATTCTTGTTCGTCACTAATGAATGCAATTAGGCTTCTCGTACAAAGGTCGAAAGGGCTTCAAACCGAAATTGTGTCCCAAGGACGGGTAAATATTGTACATCTTTGTACCTATGTTTATGCTACGGAAAGGCCAGGTTGGCTTACATTTTGTCTCCAATAACTATTAGGGAACGTCCTCGGCAAAGGAATTTTACAAAAGAAACCACCAGTGGACGGATGGACTCATTTCCGCAGCAAAGGCGGTTGGAATCGGTGCTAAACTTTTGCTGTAAGTTACTCTGAACTTTGATTTTAATGTGTACCAGTTTTGACCTTAAGTTTATACAGGGAGAGTGCTGATAAGGCTGTTAGCCAAGGCAGTGGATTTGAATACTTGGTTGCTTCATCACAAGAAATTGCTGCCAGCACAATTCAGTTGGTTGTGGCGAGTCAAGTTCGAGCCGACAGAAGCTCCAACCATCTTGCTCTTCTGAAGCAGGCTTCTACTGGTGTTAAAACTGCCACCGCAAATGTAGTTGCGACTTCCAAAGATTGTGCCCAGCTAATTGAAGAATCAGGTAACTCCAAAAATTACTTTGTATAATAGGTTAACAGCCAAACTTACGATTTATAATCCTAAGTATGTATTTGAATTTATTATATAATTTATTTAACTCCGGTATGTATTTAAATTAGATGAAATTGATGTGGACAAGATGACTCCACACAATGCTAAGCGTCTTGAACTTGAGGAGCAGGCCGAGGTGCTCAGGCTAGAGGCTCAACTGGAGAAAACAAGGAGGCGTTTAGCTGCACTTCGCCAACATCACTATCATTCAGCCGATTAAAAAATCCGCCGATGAAATCTTTTAATGATATCCCACCTCTGAGTGAATTCCCTCCTTTCGGACCAAATCCTGGTCTTGTCGGGGTCATATAGCGATTTAAGTCTTTATGCTACCTTTTATAAATGTTGAATGCCTACTGAACTACTTTACTTTTATCCTTTGCAAACTTTACATTCACACACGTTAGATTTAGTGAGTAGTACTTTGTATTCGCTTTCTTGCAGCTGAATAAATCAATTTTAACAGTCATTCAGTGTGTTCGGCATTGCTTGAATATGAAAAATATTACCACATATGCACGGGTTTCGTTTTGAAAATTTGCAAGTTTATTTCCAACTTATGTTATTTTACAATTGCTGACCTTCTTTTTTTGCTGTTAGGTTTCTACTTGACGATTCATTTTGAGTTACACAAAATCAATCCATTTTCGAAGTTTTACTTGCCATTCGAATTCCTTCTGTGTAGCTCGAAACTTCGTCATTTCATCTTCCAGAGAAATGGCTGACGCTCGAAGCGCTCTGAAAGCAGTCGTGAGTCGTTGAACTGCTCGTCCTCGCTGAACAGCCTAAACATAATAAATTGTCCATCATGCACATAGTCAACTAACAAAATTTTATGACCGGCAAATTAAAATTACTGTCGACTTCGCATGAGCAAATGCATCTGCCTTTTTGTTGTACTGCTTCTCCAGGTAATCCCCAGCGATGTCATAGATCTTACGGTGCGAGAGTCTCTGTTAATATGTGGCATCAGTAGTGTGTAAATGTCAAATGTATATAATGGTTTCAAGTCATGAGTGAGCCAGGGCGGAAAACATACATACCCACTTATTGTCATCGTCAATGTCGTCCCAATGGTTCAAAATTAACATGATGAGATTCAACGAATTGTGAGCTTGATCGACGTACAAATTTCTGACAAACGTAAACTCACGTTCGTGTCTGGATAGTTCTACTTGACCAGCATGACTCCATGCATCCATGTCCTTACAAATAAACATGTGGCATTAGGAACTACTTTACAACTGGTAATGGCTGGGTTCACAGGTTCACTTACTTCCAAGAGTTCCGAATTTATAAGTGCTTTTCTTTGATTGATTAAATCGTTGACCAATTTTCGCAGCACTTCAGTGTACGCCTCGGATTCATCAAATATTTGATCCAAACGTTGTGAAAGTGGTTCCAGTGTTTCACTACAGGAATGACATATCAACGGGTGAACAAACATGGCCAGGCCACCCTTATCCTCACCAATACTTACGCTTTCCATTTTCTACGCTCCTCTCTTAGCGCAGGCAAGCCTTCAACCAACTCAGTCAACTTTTTATCTTCCATTAAATTGTACTTGATTAAAATCTCAATGATTTTCTTCAACTGTGAATTCGCAGAAATTAAAAGTTTGATTTTATGATTCATGATAGCATGGGTCTAATAGTAGTGAACGTGATCATAAAACCATTAGCATAACCGTACCTTTTTATATCGCTTTCGGTATTTAAGCTCAAGTTGGCTCGTTCTCATCATACTAGCGTACATTGCTTGTTTTCTCTGTAGAGCGAAAAACATGAGTTCAGGAAAAATCTGGGTACTCACAAGCCAAAAGTCATACGTGTAGCATTGTAGGAACTAACCGAGAGCCGGGTGAAAAGCTTTGCCTCCTCAATATCCAGCTGAAGGTCATTTGAATCATGAAGTTGAACGTCTATTTTTCTCTAGAAATTGCGTAAATTTCCACTGGTTAGTAGGGCTTATTGGTTACAACAAAATCAAATTGTGAATGTAAATGTAATTGATTTACGCGAATATCGCGAATCTTCTGCAAATATATTTGCGTCATTTCAAAGAACCAATCCCGTTCATATCTCATAGCAATTCTTTCGCCACGATCAGCTTCAACTTGACGTTGAAGGGTCCATGCAATGACTTCCAGTTCACCACGAGGTTTAGTCCAAATAAACTCATTGTTATACAGCACTTTGGAGAATTTCTTGAGCTTCTTTAATTGCTTCTTAGCTCGAGCGGCAGCTTTCGCCTTGGCCCTCTCTTTCTTGGCATTCTTGTCTCCCTTGCCTTTTTTACCTACGTGAAGATAGGAGGATAGGACAATATGGGTGTGATGATTTGGCACTCGAACTCATTCCTTAGAAGTTCGATTTCAGACAAGACAATGGTACACTTTTAACTTACCCCCTCTTTTAGGGCTCTTGGGCGGCATGATTAATTTCTGATCAAATTCGACTATCACTGGCAGTGGTTTGGCAATTCGTTGCTATCTGATCAAAAAAGCGGAAGTCTACTGCTTGTATTACTGATTAATTTAATATTCTACGAGCTCAATTGCGTCCAAGTCGTACTTTGCTGATTGCTACCATCGCACCGACGCGACGTGGTGAGAGTGAAAACTGGGATCTTTCATTTCCGTTCAGCCGCAATGGCACAAATTCGAGATTTGAACTACCAATTCCTTCCTTGCGACGTTGCGGCTGTTCTTGCTCGTTGGTCGTCGCTTTGTTTGGATTGGTCAAATACCGTCATGACCGCGATGGCGGTCGGTGCGTATCGCGTTGCTAGAGAATTAAAAGTGTGACATGAAATTGAAGCTAATAAGTTCAAGTTTTTTCATCCAGATTTCGTAATTTTTTTCAGTTCCGTATTTCCGGCAGATTTATTAAGATGTCCGTCCTGGTCCTGGTATGATAAGATAAAATATTATGAGACAAGCGCTGAAATACTTCCACTGAAGCGGATTAGAGTAAGAGAGAAATGTCCCCATGATGAAAGTCTTGAATGCGTTGTGCGTAACGCATAATGCGTAATAAGGAACATGAGATAAAGGGGATGGATACTCGAGTACGAAGGCAGAAAAATGAGTTCAGGCTTCAGGCAAGAACATAAAGACAACAAGCATAAACTGTGCACGTGCGTAAAGCGTAACATATTTGACTCTGCACTCTGCACTGCCCTGGAATCTGGAGAAGTGTCTGCAAGACGGATAACTTTTGTCATGTAATAATCTGCACCTGTTCCCCTCTCACATTTCGGCGTGTGCAAGACCCAGATTCTGGCCTGGTTGACCTAATTTCCGTTCTGACCGTGAAACTTCACAGCACTGAAATATGAAAAGGCACAAAGGGCAAAAATCTCCCGTGTGTTAACAATGAACTTGTGTTGTGAACAAGATTAACCACGCAGTGCACATGGCCGATTCAATTCTTGCGATTGCTGAGTTACAGCTGGAATTTGCGCTAGACTATTGCGAATATGACATGTGCTATACAATTCTACGATGTCAAAATTACGGGAAAACGGAAATGAATTATGAAACTTCATCTGAATATGTCAATTTTCCGCGTTCCCGAGTGAAATGAGTTTTGATTGAAAAAACCATGGTCTTGATTTTGTCCATAAGATTTGTGGTCACACGAAATTGTTTTTCCATGTATTTATCAGAGCGGAATTGCGCACGACAATCGGCTTTCAAGTTGTGGCTTACGTGCAATCAGGATGCTTACGAAAAGTCATATTTTCACAGGTAGTTGCACGACATAACTTCAAAACTGGTTTTCTGGAAGCATGAATGAGTAAAAAAGAAGAAACTAAATTTTCCAAGACGTGATTGGTGGCATGAGACCTGGTTTGCCTTGACTTTCTGAAACTTATCTTCAGCTTACAACCTTTACCCATTTTGCTACAATTGTTGCATAGCATAACCGCGTCGCACGCCTCCCAGTCTCCGCCAATGGGTCTGTTCCAATACGTATTACACAACCACAATAATTGCCCCGAACCTCATCCTTATGCTTTAAAGCCTCTTAAACTCTTCAATCTATACACATCAACAATTAAAGAAACTTTTCAGTACATAAATTTTACATTAGGATTCCACATGCCTTGAATACCTTGGATGACGACTGGCGACGTATTTAATGACCGGTCTTTATAATGACAAGTCCCACATTCGTCACAATTTGACGCAGTTGCATTTTGCTCCTTCGTAGCCGCACATCAATTCGGTCTGTCTGCCTTCTTTCAGGAAATCCTTTCCAAACCCGAACTGAATTTGTCAAAATGGTAAGCACAGATACGCCAAAATCGTCTCAAGTTTCCGATCTGGGTCTAGAGTCGTAGAATGCAGCCTCAACGAAAGACCCTAAAATTTCATTGTCGCTCATTAAAATATTTTCCTGCCCATCTTTTTAGTGCACAGTCATAGTTCTTATTCTCAAATTTTATTTCAGACGAGCTACACGGACAAAGGGCCCAAGGTAAGAATATAAAATAAGAAACTGTTAAATATATGAATTGAATGAACTCCATTAAAAAAGGCATTACCAAGAGTAGATGGCACATAAAACTGAAGAAAGGATTTGAATTGTTAAGACTAGAAGGCCAGAAGCTACAGAGATAAAAGTCTGCTTTCACCTCCGACTGCAACGCGCCCCGATAGGCGGGTCGGAATCGTAAAATATTTTACGTGCAGTTAAAATTCTCAACCATTAAGAGAAATAAAGTTCTCTGGGGTTGAACTCGTAAAACCGAAATGCTGCGTTTTATTGTTAGTTTTCGCATCCTCTATTATGATTTAATCTTCGCCTGGAGTTTCATGAGCGGACAGTAAAACACTTTGCAAATTAAATTAATAGCAGCCGCACGTCACTTCACGTGCATGGTCATGGGCAGTTCCATAGAAAGAGAGACAAAGCCCATGCTGCAATTCCATGAACCTGCAATAGTTCGAGCGTGCACTAATGTTCATCTCCTGAGGATTTGACCTATATTTGCAAATCTTATTTGATTAACAGCCTCCAAGTGGAAAATTCACTCATTTCGACCATCTCACTCTCTGGGTTGGAAATGCGAAACAGGTAAGATCCGAAAAGCTTCCATCTCTCTTTCGTGTAAGCAAAAGCAGAATTCCAGCACATTGCACTCATGTTGTATAGAAAACACTTGAAGAAAAGCAGCCATTATATTATCATGGGATTTTTCAACTCGAGTAAACAGCGTTAATTA
>JAQIUU010000201.1:0-12713 GCA_034694545.1 Mesaphorura macrochaeta
CTTGAGCGAATAATAAAACGCCAAAACGGGCCTGATATTTTCGGCACACTAAGCTAAAATATGTAATTACGGTTTACTGCTTATATCTTTAGCACTTTAAATTTATGCGAAATGCCATTTTCCGCACTCGTGATTTATTAATGTAACAATCCCTTGTCATCTTCGTAGGGTTTAACTTAACATTGCGCGGATAAATCAGATGGAAATGAATGAATGAATGTGGAAGTGGAATGAAGAGCACGAGTGCAAAATCTGAACACAGAGCGCAACTCACCTGAGACGACTGAGAGATGTGCAAGCAGAATCCAAATGCAAGCGATGAATCCAGGTCGACGACGGCAGGATCTATCCATAATAGTTATCCAAAAGTGTGGCACGGCCAAATTTGTTGTCAGACGATAAAACACGACCACTTTAAACTCCTTGAACCACCAACTTACCACTGACTAACTTTAATTTTCGCACTCAGGCATAAATATGCAATCCGTGCGCCTTAGGCTCATTTACCTCTACCTTACCCTTACTGCCTTACCCATTCATTACCCACTCTCATCTTCTCGCCGTAGTCGTGGTCGTGGTCCCGGTGGCCGCATCAACAATTCCCAACATTGGTTTTATTCCTCAACAATAATAAAAACTTATGAATCGGCGTTCGGCAAGAGCCATTTTACCGGTAGAAATTAACACATCTTCTTTCAACTATTCAACTTCTCTCATTCAGACGCAGCAGCAGTCGTGATTCGTAAATCAATGATCGATGCAGTTATGGTCATGCACATGAAAGAAAAGCAAACCTCGTTGTGCAACCCGTAATTGCAGCTTGCAGCTCAGCCGAGCAGCGTCTTGCTCCCACGTTACCCACATTCGCCAACATTGTGCGCACCGCTTGCTGTCATCACCGCAGCACCAGGTTGGCTACCTTTGTTGGTCATCCCACAATGACAATACTCGCATGCGTGCCGTCATTGTCATTGGTCATTGTTTGCAAATTTCAAACCAAATTCAGTTTTGACCATTTGAGTCCACCACGGCATGCAGTTTGCCATTCGCCGGGGACATTTGCCACGGACCACTTCAAATAGACCACAGTTTGTGGCCACAGCCAATCTGTAACCTCGTCAAGACGAAAATGAAGGACGAAGATGGTGAAAATACGTTTACCATTGTCGAGTCACAATTTGCAATGGATTCGGTTTGTCAGAAAACGTGTATTGCGACCTGCGAATGCTGCAGATTAGGAAAATCTCAAGAGCCTGAAGTTTTCACTGGAGATTTTCTCAAAACAACCCGTTTTAAAGAATAGAATGCGTTTGATATGATCAATTGCAGAAGTTCTGCCTCCGTGGGGCTGATCAAATAAATTTCACATTGAATGCAGTCACCATTGAACTGCTGGATACGATAACTCGAAAGCTCATTACGAAGCATTTTTCAGATATCAGTCAACCTCACTTGACAATGTCTCTTAGACGCTTCAATTCATTCATTCCGTGTTCGTTCGGTGTTAAATGACAATTTAGCTGGACAAATGATCATGCGGACACAGCACTGACAGCATAAATGAAGTACAATTGTCCATTACCCCAGCAATCAGAGCGCATTAAACTTAAATATAGCCTGCAGTGAATGGGGAAGCTGCAAGGCTTGATATGATAACAAATGCACGCATATAGCATATTACGACGCATTAGCGTACTAGCGTATTGCTGTGCATCTGCATGCGTGCGACTCCAAGCATTCTGAACGTGTACCTCCAATTCAAGGTTCTCGGCTCTGTGATGGTACGGTTTTGGGAATTGTACAGCTTTGTGAAAGGATGAAAAGAACTCCACGTCGACGTCAGCTGTTTTATGCAACTTTGCAACCTACCTTGCACCCCCACACTTCTTAAATTAGTAGTGCAATTAGGAGTTTGTTGCTGTCAATTTATTGCATATTGCGTGTCGCATAATCCCGAATTATTTTTGTACATTGCCATTGTGTTTTGTCCAGCTCATCTGGTCACTCAGTTGTGTCGTGTACGGCACCACAAAATCAAAATAATTAGGTTTACAAATTATACGCGTGTGTGTTCGTGTATTTTACAGCTGCTACTGCTGGTGGTTGTGTCAACTTTAAAATTTACGCTTCCGATAAGGTAATCATCTTTCATTTATTGCTACCAACTCATTTATGTGCTTAACGCATAGCTAAGCCAAGATTTTGATTAAATGTTTACAGCAACCAAGTCCAAGGTCCAATATGAGTGGATCAGGAGAGACCAATTTAAATCCGAACAAAAATATGATGGCCAACTCATTGTTGAGTGCCGCAGCTGCGCATTCCTTACTTGATGAGGATAACCTGCTTCTGCTTCAAGATGTGAGCTTACAGGATGAGCCGGAAGCTCCGGGCCCGGACACTTCAAAACCCGGTTTGTGCAATATTCAATGCAAAATGTGAATACTAACGATAAGTACTAGATACAGTAATAGTCGGGGACAACACACGACACTTTTGCATATTTTATATGTTCATAAAGCGCAAGTGTGCCGCACTTGTGCCCACCATAACCACGCTCGACACGCTTACATGAGACGATTGACCTTTAGTACGGACACATGCTGAGTTTAATAAATTAAAAAAAGATTGCACCCTGTATTTTTAAATGCCTAACCACTGGAAACCTCTAATATTTGTTATCAGTACAAATTCAATTAGGAGACACTACAAAGTACAAAGCAAATGTCTGAGCAGAATTGGTATCCAGCTAAGAACACAGAACACATAAACTAGGGCTAGTAAGTGTTTGTAATAGTTCACGATTTCACTATAATCTACGAAACTGGCTAGTTTACTCCCTGTCCCTGGGCGAAATGTGCTCACGACTTCTCGTATGGTGACCAACAACAATAGTTTGAGACCTCCTTTTCCGCAGTAACAAAACTGCGATGACAATGATGATGATGATAAGGAGCAGGATTCCAATAACGATGGCTGCAATTTCACCAGGGTGAAGCCATTGAAGCTCTGTGGAGGCGGAGAGTTAGGCATTGTAGAATTGCAATTAAACAATACGTCGTCAGTAGAAGACACATTCGTACATCACGCATCTTACCTCTCACGTCAATAATACAGACATTATGATCCGAGCTAATAATCTCGACAAACGGGAAACAGCACGAAGTTTTCACCCAAACTCGTACTCTTTCTCGTGATCCAGGAAGAGTGGGCGGTACGTACAGCCCTGCAGGGACCGACCTCAGAGTCGATCCAAATCCTGCAGTAGTTTAAAAATTCAATGAATAAAGGATTGGTTCTTCATTATCGTATCTGCGCGGCATATGGCATATCGAGCTTACCTCCCAAGTTTTGTATAATTGCGTAAGCAGTCCATTCATAACTCGAGCAGTACGCCGGATCTGTCCGGTATCTGCAATTGCCCGTCACGTAGCGGTCATAACAAAATGGAGCATTCCTGCCTCCAAATTCGAGCTGTCACAATTATACATAAATAGTGTTAGGGCCAAGAAATTAAACATGAGTGGAGGAAGGAAGTGAGCAGTCAGGTAGTGAGAATTGTGACGTCATCATGTGTTCATGTGTCAATGTATGAAGAGTCAATAAGCATTACGTAACGTGCTTTGTTTACATGAATAAATTGTCTTGCATCTAAAGGAAGTTAATTCTATATGTATGAGTAATGGGGTGTCTGAGTTAAGGCAGTTAAGGAGGCTTCTGCCTATTGTGTGCGTTTGCACTTCGAGGAATATTATAAATGCAATTACGTCACTTCCTGGAAGGAAGATGCTGCGTTTTGAAACACTACTCCTGCCACTCGCTTCGACGGTAATGATGTCCATATCATGTTCCACCACTGTGCCATTAATTAACGGGAAGTCCAGTTCGACGGGAATTTCTCGCTTGGACCCAGGTGGCAGAGGAAACCTATATGATAACAATGAGCATATTGGCGAATGTATAAGTTGGAAAAGTCGCTAATTGGTACTAAGCATAAAGATTGACCCAATTTCTTACTCCGCCGATCGATTGTGTGTAATGTAACCCCGATCATCCGAAATGTTCACATGAACATAGTCGTCTTCAGAGCCTTCATTCGTCACTACGAAGTAGAGAATCTCACTGGGTCCAGACGCATGGGAATGCGGTTTCATCTGATTCAAATTGCAAACTCAAAATATGCGTAAAATTTTAGTGAGGGCCAGGCTGGACAACATACCTCTATTCTGAAGTGATCCGATGATTGATTTCTCTGAATTTCTACAGATAAACCATTTATTTAAGCCGGCGGTTGAAATTAACGTTGTTATAGTTTACCTTACCATTGCCCCGTGTTCCGGAAGTGTACCCATGATTTAGGATGCAGTTGGCTTCCCGAAATGCGATGAAGATGTGGACCAGAGTCCAAACTTGTAAAGAACGCTTTCTCATTTTTCTCATATTGAGGGCTGATTCGGCTGATGTGAGATGTTCTGCAAAGTATGCGCACTTTAAAACTGGATGAAGTGAGACTGCAACTTTTTAAGTATAAGGAACGGCGACGACGATGGGGTGACTAATGGCGTTCGGCATTCATTACAAACCAATGCTCCCGCACATTGCAACATTAAATGAAAGTACAAGTAAGCTGGGCTGGGATTAGAGATTAGTGGTTTTATGATTTGTTGGGAGAAAATGGGTAACGCTAATAAGAGTTCAAGTAACCAGATAATGTATACTGCTACGACACACGGGACACCTCCTTCCGCTGCTATACTTGCAGTTTCAGCGCATAATATCTGGGTGATGGGTGGCTGACAGGGTTTGGGGTTTATTATCCGATGGAACCGGATATTGCTCAAATGTAGCTTGTGAATACGAATCCTCGAGTTCCTGTAAAACAACGAACGAAGCACCTGTAAACATCGTGTGTTTCGTGGAGGCGAAAGCAAATATGTGAATATGTTCATCATATCATCCAACTTCATAGTTAGACTGTTAGACTTTAATGTGCACTCAGGCTATGCTTGTTATATCGTTTCACTGTTCTACTCATTAGGACTCACGTCGACATTTTTCATTGTAATACATAAAATGTTAAAAATGTAATTACTCATTCTTCTTGGAGTACTTGGCTTGGGTTTAGAAACGATAATAGCTCAACTAATTTCAAACGTTTATCAAAGCCGATATCCGTTCGTAACCTCCAGTATTATTATTTAGCATTTAGTGACTTTTTACCGTCGGTTAATGTTACTCATGCCATGAGGTACTCATATACGCAACAACGCTCGGTACGAAGCGAGTGTTGCATGCACTTGGTCCTCTGTTCTATTTCTGTTGGGAGCAATTACGAACTACAAAGCGAAAATTACGTGACAAGAATTAAGATGACTTTTACGCAAAGTAGAAAGAATTTGAACAATTGATGAATGATGAGTTTTATGCGCGTAGCCTAACATCAAACGCTACCTCTGACAAATTCTTTTGAATTTGCAGGTGCCTTCTCTGACGCTGACATCGTGAGCCCTATTTTTGGGCTGAACACATTTCCTCCGCCCATGACTTCATCAGCTGCAATTGCTGGAGCTGGACTCGGGCCAATGAATGCACCTTCTACAAATGAATTTAAAGAACGCGAGCTAGATTTTCGCCGTGATGTGTTGGGGTTGGGAGAGCCATCCGCTCCACAAATTAAGCGTTCTCTGGAGCCATGCAGCTCAAAAGAAGGGTCACCTGACGTGCAACCTCCACCTTCTGTGTCAAGTCTGTTTGGTACTGATGTTAGTCACTTGAGTAATTTCGCTTCGAGTCTATTCCAAACAACCGATAGTGGAAAGCATGACCCGTTTCACGTTTCAATGCGTCCACCACCCACGTTGACTAGCATGGCTAAAGTTGAGACGTCGCATTCGCCGTTTGTGCCACACCCAACGACATCAACCACACCTCAAAACTTACACTCAGTTCCATCTGCACCCACAGCTTATAATAGACCTAATTTAGACTCCATGAACACAGGCATTAGGACTACAAGTACTCCCTACTCCCCTTTTCAACACAACGCAAGTGCAATTGCAAAGTCCGAGCTGAATTTGGGACAAACCACGTCAACCGCGTCAAACCCACTATTTACTCCATCACCAAAACCGGAGCTCAGGGTTGCAGGAGTACATCCGAGTGCTTCATCGCCTGCGTTGTTAAATGATCCCAGATTTGGTAACACACTTATCAGCACGACAAGTACTCAGGCGCCATTGCCACAAGCTACATTGGCTTATGGGTCGAATATTGCAACAAACGTACCCTCCAGTAATCAATATGGCGCAATGGAAAAGTCGCCTGTACCGTTGTTCACTCCGTCGTCTGGAGGAAATCTCAATACTCAGCACCAGCCTCCACCTTTGCCACCTCCTGCTACCATTTCAAACACCTCGCCTTCCATGTTTACGCCTAATGTTATTATGCCGAGTTCTAATTCAGCTTGGGATGGGATCACCGTACTGCCACCACAGGGCTCGTCACAAAGTAAGTTTTGTTCCCATGGAAATTAAAACGTGTCAAACTTTGGAAAGCATTCGTTACGCTCCAAGATTAACGGGGAACTTTTTGTAAAAATTGATGCCGGAGTTTCTTTCATGTTGCCAAGATAACCTAATTGGTGGAACTAAATAAATGCTGTTTGTTTTTAGATGGTTCAAATCAATTTAGGATGACTGCTCAGAAGCCGACTTATGCTCAGTATCCGGGAATTAATTCCTCAGGCATGAGTTCCCAGCCTCCAACTGTGGATTACTCTCAGCCACTAGCAAAGTAATTTTAAAATATGAAACTTTTGCTAATTTAATGGCAACCAAAATCTATAGTGCAGTGTTTAGCTAATCTTAAGCCAAAATTGTGAGTAAATAAGAGTGATTTCCTTAATTTTTACGCAATAGATTGACTGATCCCCATCCGCCTGTATCGGAATCTCTGTACCCTGTCCTCCCTGGGCAGGAATCGCTACAATACGATCCAAACATGTCACAATATCATGGCTTCGGTGGGCCAGTACCGCCAAAGCAAGAAATTTATCCATATTCTCCGCCAGAATATTTTTGGTGGTATAATCGTGAAGTGGATGGGAAAAACTTCTGGAAGCCGTTTTCAATCGCTGATTCGTTTGCAGTTGAAGAAGCCTTTAACAAAGGTAGAATTTGTCTTTGGCCTTTCGTATTGTGCTTTCATTCAGTCCCCTGCCATCAATCTTTATTGTGTTTAGGCGCCAAGGGTTTAGTATGCACAGATGGAGGCCGCTATGATGTCAACATAGGTGAGCGACGCAAGATTCCGGTTTATTGGGAGGAGTCTCATCAAACGTTTGTGCGCCGATGTTCCTGGTAAGAAGCTAACATATGCATTATGTAACCCTTCTTTACGCAGTACCACATATTAGCCAATGCTATGCTATTTGGTGTCTCAAATAGGTATTACAAGGGTCCACTGGACAGCCGGTTTGTTCCCTATGATGAAGAATTTTCTGCAGTGCTTGAGGTAACCATTTTTAACTAAATTTTAATTTTTTAATATCTAGCATTAAAACCAGTGAATCAGGAGCGCAATTCTTTTCACGTATAGGCGGAATTTTGTAAAACCATGACCAGTGGATACTGGCACAATCGAATGGAGTTGGGCGGTGGCGAAGTCGTTGTTTTCCATTCTCCCATTGTAATGGTTCACTTCTGCCAGGCTGCTAGCCCGGATGAATGGGGAAACATGCCAGTAAGTTAAAGTTTCTCGCCAATTTTTAATTTTTTTTAACTTTATTCTGACTCGTCCATTTCTTAATGAGTATTTTCGTTTTGTGTAGGAAAATCAGTTGCGACCTCGTGTAGTAAAGCGTGGCATTCAGGAAGTGGCAGAGCTCGAGGAAGGAGAGTCAGAGCAAATTGACCATTTGGTACTTATTGTTCATGGAATAGGAAGCATTTGTGATTTTAAGTTTCGCAACCCTGTGGAAGCCGGTAAGACATTGTTTTAATGGACAATCCTACACCGGCACACAATTTGGGCAACAGTTTTCATATTCAACTCGGCCTATTCTCCACAGTCGATGAATTCCGAATAGTCTCGCAGCAGTTAAGTGGGACCCATTTCAGAGGCGCTATAAACAGCAAGAAGGCTGGACGGATTGAATTTTTGGTAAGTCGAATAATTTTGATTTGTGGCCACGAAATTACTTTAATTCACTTTGTTGATATTAAATAATAGCCAATTCAATGGCACGCCGCTTTGCATGGAGAAGGAGGCGCTGATGAGAAGCTGAAACTCATTACGCTTAACAGTATTCCGAAACTGAGAGCGTTCACAAATGATACTCTGCTCGATATTTTGTTTTATACGTCACCAGTTTATACTCAGGTAAAATACTTGATCACTTCATGTAATTGATGTACCTTGAGTAGTTTATACAAGCAATGTATTTTTGATTAATTGCAGACCGTTGTAAATGCTGTTGGAAATGAAATCAACAGGTACAGATTTTAAAAATGTTGGATTGGAACATATGATTCGTGTTTGAGCAAATTTCCAATTCCAGTCATGCACTACTACAAGTTCTTGCTTTTATTTTACGTTTTGATCAGAATTTACAACTTGTTCAAGTCTCGACATAGCCAGTTTAGTGGAATGGTTGCGCTCGGTGGTCACAGTCTTGGCTCTCTCATTATTTTTGATATCCTCATGAATCAACCAGAGACTTTGCCAGACAAAATCAGTGAATCGCCCCCAAAGGAACTGAGCCCTGGAGCGATGGATGACGAGAACGATAATGCTATTGTTGGTACTGGATATCCTGCCAAGGTACTACTTCAAAATTGTGTTTTAAAGTTCAGGCAAAATTGAGGAGTGGTGACAAAATATTTCGCTCCGCAGAAAACACGATCCCGCACTGTGACTTACGCCATTGGTAATGGAGGCACGGGAATTCAACTGATTAGCTACCCCGTACTACACTTCCACCCGACTGCATTTTTTGCCATGGGTTCACCTATAGGTAAATGTTCTGGCGACAACAATTTCACCTATCATGTTATGAGCTCAAGATCAGTGAATTAAGTGTGCTTAAGAATTTTATGAATTTTCCTTCTTATTCCCTAGCTGTTTTCGTCACTGTTCGAGGATTGGACCAGCTTGGCACTGACTTTCATTTCCCAACGGTTCCTTCTTTTTTCAATATTTATCATCCTTACGACCCAGTTGCATATCGTATGGAGCCTCTAATTGATCCATCATTCGATCTACGCCCAGTTTTAATTCCGCATCACAAAGGGCGCAAAAGGTTTCATTTAGGTAATGTATTTATGCATTTACAATTCCAAAGTGGATTACTTTGATTCTCAATGCCAATTCTTCATTACTATCATTACACTTTCAGAACTGAAAGAAACCATGGCTAGAGTTGGAACTGACATCAAAAACAAGGTTATTGAGTCTCTCAAGACTACATGGAACACTGTGTATCAGTATGCAAGTTTTGGTCGGTCGGAATCTATTAACGAAGATATTGACCGTGCAATTGAAGGAGAGCTGCAGAATCAGTTGAAGGAGTCAGACAATAATGAACCGGAGAATGAAGGAGCTATTCGTATTGGCAGACTAAATGGTGGCAATCGAATTGATTTTGTGCTGCAGGAATCACCAATGGAGACATTGAATGAGTACCTTTTTGCCCTGACCAGTCACGTTTGCTACTGGTAAGCTTTTAAAAAGCCGAACGTGTTTCTCGCAAGTATTTATATTTACTTAACCGTAATTCATTTTCGAAAAATTACAGGTCATCAGAAGACACCGTCCTGCTGATTTTGAAAGAACTGTACAAAAAGTTAGGTGTCCATGCTGATGCTTCTGTAACAAATCTTGCTACTTCTCATCCGTCTACAGTGGCTGCGTCTATGCCCCCAATTTACAATCCCACTACATACAAGCCACCGGAACCAACTGCGCCAACTTTTCTAAATCATTCAAGTTATAATACTGCAAATACTGCTGCAAGTATTGCGCCATCCGCTCCACCCTTATTCATGCAAGTAGAAGCAACACAATCTCCTGCACCGCCAATGCTATTTAACAACATGAATTATGCTTCTCCATCAACAGCAGCTCCAGTTCTACCGAAAACAGGTGGGAAAGTTCCATTAGTAGGAGCGCGACCTGTGGTCAGTCCAGATCAATTCCCCGTTGCTACTGGAATGGATCCGACTGCACCTATTTCATCGAACCGAACGGTTGGACCCCCTCCATTAACAGGTTTTGTTGGATCCCGAAAACAGTAACCGGCAACTCACCTACCCATTCAAGATTCAATGTCAAGTGAACATAATTTTTAGGAAAATGACATTTAATCATTATTTTTGAGTATACATGCGATGTACGCTATTTAAATGATATGAAAACTTTATGCTTTAATATTAATCCAAAATTGCAAATTAAGTTAAGTACCTGAATCTGAAGTGAAATAAATCAGCATTTGTAATGTAACCAAATGCAAAAAAAATATTGTTCGTGGAAAAAAGAATGGAGCCAACGGTCAAGTACTCGAAGGGTATTTCAATTGTGGGTACTATTTTCATTTTGCAATGAGTTCTGTTTCATTTCTTAAAGAACGCTTCAGGAAAGCAACTAACTTTCGAAACTCTGAAATGCTTTCGAGTTTGAGATACGAAATTAATAAAGATGAAACGTGAACAGTTGGGATAATGTGAAACAAGATTATATATCAAGACAAGTTTACTTCATATACTTTAATTCCCAGCACAACATGAGATTGATTAACTTAATGGCAATACTCGCAATGCATTACAGTTGACATAAAAAGTAACTAGGTGCTAAAAGGTGAGCTAACAACAGTTCTACTTTTCACTGCTATCACTAAAGTATGAGATTCACTATTTCTAGTAAAAATTAAATTGTCCCTGAGTCCAAACTGACACAAGTTAGAAATTGCAACGAGTTGAATCTCTTGCAGATTATATTATTATATAGTATTATATATTTGTTTAGAACAACACAATATAGATTTGATAGCAATAGGAAACCCACTTCCTACGAACCACCAGATTCCGATACGGGAACCGAATTCGATTTATACTGTTGTTGTTGACGCATTCCCGGGACAAATTCTTGGGCATTAGGATTCAACCTACTCGAGAATCCCATCTGATTCATTCCTGCCGTCACTTCTGATACTAAAGCATCTGTACTTCTGGGTTGCGACGTTGCAGCAGCGCCACCACTTCCACTCCCACCATTATTAGCTGCTAAAGCAGCCGCTTCAGCTTCTGCCTCGGTCTCGGCTTCGGTAAGATTTATGTAGAAATTTAAAATTTCTTCCTCCTCCAAATCTTTAAGTACCTATTCATAACACAATCCATATTAGTATTTCATATGCTTGCGTACCAGTAAGCATAATTATGAAAACAATAAACATATGTTTACCTGTTCGTCGAATTCTTCTTCATGTTCCATCCACATGAATTCAGAAAAATCCTCTTCTGGGTTTGACCCACCACGCCCACCAGCTCGATTAGCTCCACTACCATCTCCATCAGCTGCTCCCCTGTTCTGCTCCGTGTTTTTACCACCACCATCTTTAACTTCGTCCGGGGTCATATTGTTATGCACCTTTGTTGCAATCTGTGTTGGACAATAAAAAATGTTGTCATTAGCGAATTAGCGTCACATTATCATAAAGCATTGAAAACGATGGAACTCATGGAACACAGTACGTTACTCTGGAAGCGCGCTCTAGATGATACGTTCTTAGACGTTTTCAGTTTTCAATATTATTCGGTGTCAACCTCGCTTCGTGCAAGACGGCGAAGAGGGCAAAGACGGCGTCTAATCTAATCACCTCGTGGGTCTCATCTTATTAGGAGCACTCTGCTCAGCAAGGATTGAAATCCGATGAAGTAGGGAATCAGTACAAGTTACAAGGGGTTACGTTGCCGTGAAATCTGGCATGTTAGATTCTCATGCCTAATATCTTTAACAAAATGTAATTTACCCACCGTGGGGTACTTGACTTGTCACATTATTACTCTGAGGTGCTACAAAGCCGTGCGATGGGAGCAGAGCACGATTAGGACAATATGGCATACTTAACATTTTAATCATATGTCCTAGAAACGAACGTACCTTGTGCTTTTTGAAGTTGAATTTTTCAGGATGTGACGACCTTGTGAAATCGGCAATGGAAAATGTCGGCTGCAACAGAAGATGGTGAATGAAACTTATCAGCACAAGTTGAGGATTATTACTGGCCTTAGCAAATTTCGGCCACTTTGAACTGAAGGATTTTTGAACCCCTTGACTGCCTGTAATTTGCAATTGTCTTGTACTTTAATTTCTCCTGTATGTTCCTGACATGCAAAATGTGCACGGCACGGTTACACAGACCTATACATATGCACACGCAACGCTAAACGGATGTACGATGCTCCTCGCTCTCCTTGTCCTTACGATAGCGAAGAAAAGAAGACCCAGTTGCCAGTAATCATAATGCGCGATGGCGAGCATGCAGCATGTAATACCTACGCTTTGGCTTCAAAGAGGCCCATAAAACCCGAGCAGCCCGAGGTTGAAATGCAGATGCAGAAGAATCGGCTCAACAGTGAACGAACATACAGTTAGGATTTTTATTACCCATCACAGACTTTCTGCGGAAAGTGCAGACCTAGGCTGCAGCAACAATAATA
>JAQIUU010000202.1:0-12690 GCA_034694545.1 Mesaphorura macrochaeta
TGGCAGTATTTCATCAGATAAATTGAAGATTATGGAAGCCATTTATTATACAATGATATTTACAAGTACAGAGTACATGGAATTTAATGTTCAGGTTGTCGCTTCACAATAATTTATACTTCTCGAATATGTAAATCCTGTAAACCTCAGCCCGAATGAATGGACACTCATATAACTCATCTACAAGGACTTGGTAAAATACATAGCACATACATGCAGCGCAAACTCAGACAAGTCAGCTAGGAGCTAACAATTACCGACGAATCAAGTATCCGTGAAGCTTAGTTAGACTTAACACTTAAGTGGTTTCAAAGTGTTAGAATACATTCTTCGTTGCCGTCTATTCAAACAGATTGGTTTCCACATTATTTATTCTTATTCTTATACGGCATATACGCATAAAACACGAAGGAAAAAGCATATCTTGAAGGAGTTAGCTTTTTCCAAGTATTCAAATGCAAACAGAAATAAGCAACATTAAGCGTTCAGCATCCTTTCCCAAGTTTTGCTGATATATCGGTTCCCATCCCGTCCCCATTATCAGTTCAATGTCTTTGGTTACGTATTATCAGTGAGTGTACAAATGTCAGTGATAGATGGTTCAAAGTGTAAGCTATTCTTTACATCTCCTACTAGGATTGGTGTCTAGAAAGGCCTGTCTGATACAAAGTGAACATTACACTCCACTTGGGCTTTAGCGTCTTCGTCCACATTAACTTGGATTCCAAGAAAGCAAAACGAGAAGCAGAACACTGCACAGTCACGCAGTACTCCTTTGCTCGTTGCTGTTCAATAATGAGTCAGATATATATGTCTTCTCAAGGGAAATCTGAGAATGGTACGAAAACCAAACATGATCATTTCGTGTATACTACAAACTACAAATACTGGTTAACTTTGTTTTCTTAAAAGACTTTAACAGAGATCGGTATCTCTCTTGTCAGCTCAAGCAAAATCCTATTTTATTTCGTAGTCAACGGATTTCAGATTCAGAGTGTGTAATGGTGAGTAAACATTACAAATTGGCAGTTTAGGTACCAAGTAACAGTCTTTACGACAAACAATGATTCGAATCATAAGGGACTCAACTTACGCTTGCATGGAGGGACAAGAACTTAGCACGAGGCAGAATTGCCACAATTCCAGAAAATTAAAAATCCAAGGGATTTCTCTGCGTCATTCAAGCAATCGACATTTTTTACTTTTATTCAAGCAAATTAACCCAATATATATTTGCACAGTGAGCAGAGCAGACTCATTTATTTGGCCCCAAAGGCTTATGGTGAAATGTTATGCGCTGGCATTAGCTATTATGTGATGCCATGCGGATGGTATGCAAACATGGTTAACACAGGAATCTAACGCTACCTTTTAAGCTCTAGCCATGCTACTGTACCGAGTCAGAAGTCAGAGATAAGAGAAGCGGAGCGTGAACAGAATTGCGAAATTGTTACTGTTGCAAAAGGTATAGAATTATTTATTCATTTGCTGTCACAGGAGTCAAAATTCAGTTATTTTGTGATGGTGCCACTCCTGACTTCAAACTTGCTGCTTTTATTCGCGATATCAAAACAGTGCCAAAGTTAATTATACAACCCTTTAAAGCTCGAGTGATGATGCGATAATAAAAACGGATAAACATGAAATTCCACATTCCATCAAATTATCAAATACACAAATGCAAATAGAATAGCACTCTTCTACTTTGGAGAGTATGACTCCTCTTTACTTTGTTTTTTCAATGATGCAGCAACAAGAACTGTAATGTTTCTATGAGTGCGATACAAAATTTTGAGATAAGGCGGAATTTTCATTCCACCCATGTAATCCAATGGTCATAATAATGTCAAAGTCATCCCACTGCCCATGCAAGCACCTTATGATGGCACACAAGCATCCATCACCCATTCGTAAATGTAAATAAATCTCTACATGTTTTATGCAATCACACACTACATGTCCACGCTTCCTATCTTTGTGTTCTCGTTGACAGCAGCGATCAGCGATGGATGACATTGACACTATTATCGCAGAGCATGCTCACAATTGAATGGAAAACTCGTGGTGGTGGTGCCGGCTGTAACCAGGTAGCTATCCATCATTCCAGATTTCCAGCAGCAAGACCCGGCTGCCGCCCGCCCCGGCTTTAACTCATTCATGAAAATTTAATTCAATCTCCATTCTCTATCTATTTCTAAATCCGTGTGTTTGTGCATAGCCGCGTAAAAAAGTAATAATAAAATTCTTGGAGTTGGTGAATAATTTGCATGATTATTTCGAATGGAGAATTAGACTAGAAACCTCAAAGTGAGGCCGACCGCAGGCTCGCCTTCAAAAAGACTGGCTTTCACATACATCGCTGCGGCTGCCGGGGAAAGAACGGCAACGAAAGGAATGGAAGTGTTGTTATGAAAAATAAGACGCATCTTCGAGCATCTTGCCTTCAACGTTCAACCTTGGAGCCCAAACATAAAAAGATTCCATAATGTATTATTAGTATTATGGCATTGTTGCAGAAGACAGAATATTTCTCATATTCGTCCCTAATTAAATTAGATGCGGTATAATCTCATCTCTGACTAAAAGCGGCCTGTAGCGGAGCGTAGCACGGAAGCAATGACAATTCTCCACGCGCACCTTACTTTGGAGCGAGCCCATTGTCGCCAATTTCTACCCATCATCATCACAGAGTTATATGATTGCATTTTCAAGCTGAAAGCTTTTCGACATTAAAAAACTGCACTCGCATGCCGACTACTACCTTACTCTCACTCTGGGGCATACTAATTTCACGGGTTCTGAGTCGAAATATTAATCTACAAATGCGCATTCTCACAATGAACATTAAACATGTTGATGCTCCTTGATGCGCAAAAATAGGTGTTATGATGTGATGATAAAATGATGACATCACAATGCATAAAACATTTTCAGTAGTGCACATGATCCGTCTGAGTGAGTCTAAATTGAAGCAGTGTAATGAGAGACATGAACATGAACTCGCGCAAATCACTGCTTGTAAACCAATTTGCCCTCACAATGAGTACAATTATTAAGTAGAAACCTTGACTTCAATTTGTCCGTTTATTTATGTTTGCCTGATTTATCGGCCGAAAAATGCTACGAATCGCGACTTCTTTGGGTATTTGACTGCGAATGGCCATCATAATGCGAGGAATGATACAAAACATTTTACGACTTTTTGTTCCAACTCAAATGATTTAATGCACTTGCATTTCCTTGTCTCTCTGGTTTGTCATGATTTGAAAAAATCCAAACTCACCCTTCACACTGACCTACGTACTAAATTACAAGATTTTGACAACCGAATTCGTTCACTTACCCCATTTTCAAAGTCCAAAATTACGATGAATCGATTTTCGAGCCGAATTCTCATCTTTTGACTCCAAATACCACCTCCCTTTTCCATATGAAGAAGTCTTCGCATCCCATCCGCTGGAAGAGCCAACTCTTCCGAGAGTTCAAACGTGGCCAAGTGTTCCACATCGTAGATGTTTCCATGTGAGTGTGCATTCATACTTGCCTCGATGTCAGACGCGGAAAAGACACTATGGTCGTCTGTAGAAGAAAACAATAAACTCATAAAATACGGTTACAAAAAATGATTACACAAGCCACATTACACACGTCGAGATGCTGAGTGTCTTTTGGTTTTACATCTCTATTATTAGCATTTAACTCGAAACGACTACGCCTTCCTCTTATGTTTGGCGTGAGCCGTTTGACATGCATGCTTGAATTCACGCAATACCGGCAGTAAAATGAAGTAAGATGTGAAATACAGAAAGGCGTTTTTCTCGAAACATAAAAAATGCATTGCAAAAAATTTCGTTCCGTACATCATCATCCACAGCTATATGAGCTACACTTGCTACACTACCGTGCCAGCCAGCCAGGTATCGCATCACGGATATTACGTCTTCCTAATTTGCTAAACTGTTCGGACGGCTGGCTTTGAGTGATATTTACGGTTTTATACTACTAGGCGTAACTCTAACGGTAGTCTCTAAAATATTTATGCCGAGAACACAAAATGTACACGTTCCATTTCATACATTGTTCGTGTTGTTCTTGCACCTTGCATTTGTTTTGCCACTTTCCCTCTTGCAGTTTGCAGCCTCCACTACAGCTTCTACTCTTCTTATCTTTCGCCGCAGCCACGCGACAGGTTCCCGTCATAAACGCTTACATCACAATGTCTACCTACCGCCGCTACCGCTGTCCCTTTATGGCTGGGAAAGAGGATAGAGCGTCTTCATAAAAACCAACTACACACATGTGCATATTGCTATTTTAATATTTAGTAGCTCGTCTTTTGTGAAGTGAACGAGAAAAAGTTTTACTGCTCAACTTGTTTTATGCAATTTTTTAAGTTTTAGGAACAAGTTGTCCCGTGCCCCGTCTCCGTCTCGCACTTACTTTCGGGATTACGGGCAAGACAGACGTATACAAAGCATGAGGACGCTATAAACCGAGCTCTCATGACTTTAGTGTCTTACATATCTTACAGTTTGCAGTCATGTATTTTCAAATATCCCATGCATTTTGTAGCGAGAATTTATTTTTTATTTTGCGAGCTCTCATGGATGTCACAGTCCGCGGTTCACGAGTTCACCCGAGTGTGCATTAAGGGTAAAACTTTCTGGTAAGTGAACGGGACGAGTGTGACTGTGTCGCTATCAAGGACTTTCATTCCAGTTAACCTGAATGCTGAATCTACATTCATGAATTATTAATAGTAAGGCAGGTGGCAATTACGAAATTCAAAGTAAAACCTTTAAACCGTAGTTCACAGATAACAAAGCCGTATTGTCCCATTCTCCCACTGCGATATGAACGCACAGTTATCGCATTGATAAGTCCTAAAATTCGATACTATGTAAAAATCTGAATTCAGTTCAAGGGTTTTGCTCTGTACGCTCGTGCATTATTGTCGCCGTCGCACGATTTTTTACTACTGGAATTTGCATTTATATTAAGAGACAGAGAAATTATGGTCTTAATAAAATAACCCTTGTACTTCCTAATTTCAGAGTCGCCATTATTATTACCTGCGCAGGAAGACTAAGGCAGAGCGCATGCTGCTGTGACTTGGTGACTTGCG
Organism: Mesaphorura macrochaeta; assembly: GCA_034694545.1. NCBI lineage: Eukaryota > Metazoa > Arthropoda > Collembola > Poduromorpha > Tullbergiidae > Mesaphorura > Mesaphorura macrochaeta. The sequence goes on from JAQIUU010000202.1 coordinate 5,126, forward strand.
CAAGGAAATTCTACCCAAACTAAAAGTTTTAGACTCTTTTCATTTAAAATGCAAATTAACATCCTCCTTGAAACTGTACCGAATGCGAGTCATTATCATTAAATAGAAATTACCATATGACACATGAAAAGGACTTTAAGGAATGCGTTCGTCGGAATGGCGCACCATGTCAGCGTGTCGCCCGTGCACAGTCTCTGGTGCAATGACAAATCTATATGGATATGCGTGTTCTGAAAGTACGAACATGACCCGTATGAGAAGTTGCGAAATTTCAAAGAATTAGCAAATGAGCTCTTCTATGGTTGAAAACGGAGGGGATCAAAAGGTCGTAGCGTGTGCCTGTAAATGATCGGCTATAAAAATTGAGAAAAAATCATTGAAAAATATAGCATATAAGTTTTCCGAATTTTGCGCCAGAAATTAGCGCTTAATATTCATGGGAACTCGTTAAGAAACTGCAGAAAGCTTGTGCAGCCTACACGAGCCTACCCAGCGAGTCCTCGCCACAGCCTGCGCGTGGGCATTATGTACCAGTGTGCGAACTCTCTCAACTCCTTCCTGTATTCTCAACTGGGCTCAAATTACCCCATGCATTATTACAAATCAATTGAAACGAATACGAATACGGAATAGAAAATACATTAACCTTCGTGCCAGCGTTCCATTCTTGAAAAATTTCTTGCCAGAAAAACTCCAAATTATACAAGTATGGGTTTCGACAGGATTTCCTTCTCCAAATGCTTTCGCAACTTGCAATTTAAGCTATACACTCGCACAATAGTTCTAGGAAATGACACCGTCTCACTGTCTGCTTTTACGGAAGATATTGGAAATTTTCACAGGAAATTTTGTGCTGCTGTGGCCAACTCAACCGCCAACTAATCTCGTAACTGATTGCGCTGCCAACGACAACTGCCTCACCGAACCAGCTCCGAATGAAAGAACGAGTCCTGACCCTTCGCCTCAGCCAAGTGAAATTTCAATAGACGGTTTATCACAATTATCTCGCACACACGCGCTCGTACTTTAAGCCCACAGGTAACATTAATTTGGATCTACTCAAGCTTCACGTACATATTACTAAACTATGCTGTACTTTGCTGTGTTTTCCGTTCTCAATTGTTATTAGGCAGAGGTTAACGTCAACTGTACCACAACACGGAGTACGGGGAGTATGTCGTACATATCTGACGTCTATGCAATGCTCTTTGTTTAGGTAAAATAAAAACGGTATGAACATGATGGCATTGTAATAGTACATTCAGCAATAAAATATGTCCTCATATGAACAGTGTAGTTAGTTCGCTCTTGTCCACTACAGAATCGATTTCATAACAGTTAAGTTCTCGTATCAGCACAATGGATATTTTCAGCCATTGCCAGCCTAGATTCTAGGGCTCACATTTAACACTGCATGTCGCATGCGCAGGGAGAGTAGTTTATCTTATCTCAACGCTCAAGCGCACGCATGTAAATTTAATTCGCGTTCATATTCTTATATATTAGTAGCGTAATAATGACTAACGTGCACTGTCGGGAATATAACATATAGCATCATAACTGGGAGCAGCAAAATGTCGTAATCGGCTTATCTGAGCAAAACTGATAGTTGGTACGTACTATTGATTGATTACAAATTTGTAAATTAGACTCAAGCATGCACGAAGAATCCTGAAAATATTTTACTCGCGAATCATGATAATCACGAATTGTCCCTTACTTGTGCAATTTTTACATACGTATACGTACACAGTGCCAATTACGATTGCGAACAATGTTCACATATTTGCGTAATTAGCCAAACTTATCACTACTGGAATTTCTAGAGCCAAATGAACGGCGCTGCGCTGCCAGAAATCAAAAACTCAGAATGCGGTGTTTGCTTTACGCGATGCTCAATCTTAATTTTATGTTGCGGCTTTATTAGTGACTGTGCGGTGGAAACCATGTAACTTCAGTACAGCGTCTAATGCTTGTCCATTATTGTGGTTATTGCAATTTCTCAAGGGAGATGTAACTGTGAATGCGTATGAGGATACGACCAAATGCCATAAAACCAATACCCTGCTGTAATATGTACTAACATATTTCCTTTCCCAAACGTAATTTTGTTGAACTAATTGTAATTGTTGTTATTACCGCTGTTTACTTCTCAAAATAGGGTCATGCTCAAGTTGAATGTTGAATAACGTTTCTTACCTGACAAGTAGTGGGATTCGTTGATTCCTCTCATTCTGCTCTCGCTGTACTTCCGCCGTGCCGTCAAACTGGATCTGGCGCTGAAGATGCCTCACAGCCACGTATTCCTCTTCTCGGGTGCAGTGAAGTCTCTTGAATCCTGTTGCAATTCGCCGCAACGTTTACCAGCTCCAGTTCCTCCTTTTAATGTCTGATGAAGAATTTTCAGGGACACGAGCCAGGAATTCCAATCAAAGCACGATTTGAATGTGCAATGTGCGGTGTTGTGTAGCAATCACGATCCTATCATATTTTTGAAGGAAATGCTGTTAAATCCACTTCAATACATACTTGAAATTCGGTGCTATCTGCGAATTCTCTCATTATGTCACTTCAAGTTCAAATGAATACACTTTTATTGTGGTGGTGGGGTGCGCTGAAGTGGGCTACGAATTCATTTGCGCATTCCTCCCCAAACTATGGCTTATGGCACTGATTTTGGGGCCTCCGCGTTGTATTAAGACCAGAGAATATAATTCAAATTCTTCAGTATACGTAGAAAGGTGAAAGTTCGATCAGGAGGATAGAAGGTTGAAGGCCGAGTCAAGCTACTCACTATTTTGAGTAGTAAAGTGAATAGGAAAGTGAACTGTGAATCGGAAGATAGATATATATGAAGAGCAGTAGCTAAACCACAAGCTAGACAGTTATCGTCAGACCTCGTGAAAATATGACAAAAATTCCACAAGTGATTATTCATCAACTGGAGTGGTTTTTAATTAAAAATTTAATGACATCTTTTCAATTAAAAATAAGTATGACGCCAATATGGACCTCGCACTCGCCCTCTTACTGCGTGCCCAACGGACGTCATCGAAGAATGAATTTCAAAAGGTGTCCGAAAAAGTAGGAATCGCGTCATCCAACTCCCAGCTGTGCGAGTTGTGGGCTGTGTCCGATAGCCCGATAGAGATTTGGTCAACTTGATTATTGAGTTATTCTGGGGAATTTCTCGTTTGTTTGAAGAGCAAAATTATTGGCGAGCCATCCGTTCCTTTCGACTACCGCCTAAAAGCTGACCGGTGTTTATAAGAGAATTATACACAGATTTCCAGGACTGCAACCTTAGAATTCTGAAACTGCGAAATAATGCACAGAAGGCACAGGGAAGTAAAAAGGGATTTCATTTTACGTCTTTTGCAAAAAAGAGTCGTAAAACTATTGGTTTTATGAGTATGAAACGTGAAATGCTAAACTGTGGTAGTAAAAATATCCCCCTTGGAGAACATCTACTCGAAGTACGTACTTCTTCCTACGCACGTCTGCTTTACTAGACATTACTTGTGTCCGTCCAAATGCCACGACCACCGGCCCAGAAATCTCAAACGCAGCAGATCACAAAAAGGTAGCGGTAACGGAATTTGGACATGGAATGCTTAAAGGGTTGGGCTCGCATGATTTACGAGCAATAAAATGCTCTCCAATTTTGCAACGTCCGACAACAAAAGCTCTGCTCAACATTGCATTGCAAAATTGCGAATTCGTTAATTGATTGCCGTCCGTCAAACTCAATCGTTTGAAACTTGACAAATCCATTACGGTTAATTGAATTACGTAATCGCTGCGCAAGTCAAGACAACAGTTTTGCTTTTGCACATCGCGTGTTTCAAAAGTCATGTTACTTCGTCGCGAATTTGCTTCCTATGACCGCGTCACTCATCGGCGTCAGCAAACAAGTTTATCAACGATACGAAAATTACAGTTTTTGGTAGCTGCCCAATTAAACGGTTCTCAAAGAATTTATATGCTCAGTGGACACTTCGCTTCTAATCAACACAGACACAAATCGATTAAATGCCTACTGCCAAACCACGAAGCAGCTATGAACTTACGATTTAAATAGGTTGGCTTGATTGTGCAGGTGGCGATGACGAAATTACGATGACGATACCGATATCACTTCACGTATAAGTTAACAAATTCACAATTACAGACAGCAGGTACAGATTTGCAGATACGGTTCAATGGCACGAGGAGTATTAATAAATCGCTTTCAGAATTTAATAAAAATATGCGGCAACGTGTGAGCAAGTTAATCACTTAAATCACTTGAATTCCACAACTCACAGCTTACACCACCGCGGATTATGTTGAAGTCACGGTGGATTTCAATGTTACGGAACTTGTGTCCGTACTTAAGTTCTTGACACTCCGAACTTGACTTGGCACTTTTCGCACAGACGCACGTCACTTTCCCCTGATAATAGAATCTGCAGCGGTGGCATGTAATAGTAATGACACTGATTTTAGCTTGAGACTATTGCAAAAAAATATTTACGCCACGCGATGTTCTCATACACCTACACCACGTAACCACGTTATGATTACGGTGCGGCCCAAATGAGTAAAATGAGTTGCAATTTTCGACAGACACATAAAATATTTCACCGTATAAACAAAAAGACTTTAATAATTGTAACTAACACAAACACAGTTGCCAGTGGCAGTAGCACTTGTTTAGCAACTCAGCGCTAAGGTCTCAACAACACGAATGGAAGATGAGGCGATGGTTGGCTGACTGCCTGCTCGCAAAATGCCGAGGGAATCAATGAGTGAGTAGTGAGTATGAATACGATTAAGATTAGTTGTAATTTGAGTCTGCGATGCACCTGCACGAGAATGCGAACGCGATTGAAGATGACCAGCAGCAATAGCAGGCAGGGTCGAAGATGAAGCTGAGTACCGATGCCTATGCTGATGCAAGCGCAGAGCAAAAAGTGGGTCTCCTTCTCAAATGTCAGAAGTGTCCCAGAATGAAAATGAGAAAATGGCAGGTTTTTGAATCGTTATTATAATCATAATAATAATAGTAATGATAATATTTAAAAAGAGAAAAGGTTTTTAAAAGAGTGCGAAGATGAAAGAAGAAAAATCACATTCCACCTGCTTTCAGCCCACCACTTGCAGTAATACTCTTAAATGAATTCACTTGTCTTGTCCCAAACATACGGTTGGTCAGTCGACGCAGTGGCTGTAGCGTTGATACAAAGTTTCGGCATCGCTCCATCACATCGCCTCACCAAGCTGAGTGCAGTCTGCAGTGGCAGAAGTACGCAGCAGCATTTGCATTGTTGTAATATTTTAAATTATAATATTATAGGAATAGAGATACAACATTATTGTCATATTGCAATATAATCCTATACATTGTAGCACATTTGGGTTCACGCATACCATCCACAATCCACGGCACACGGCGCGGCCACGTCGCGTCACGTCGCACCGCCGCAGATATTTTACTACTACCATTAACACTACCAGTTTAATGTTTAAGTTCCTGCTTAACGATGCACGTTGAAACTTTGTTGTGCGAGTAACATCAAATGTACAACAATCACACTGTCTCTGTATTAGCCGCCGCCGCTTACATTAAAACGCGTTCCGTAGGTCCGTTCGCCGTTCCACGGTGAGTATTGCCGTAGCAGTGTGGCTTCTCTGCACTTTTCCTGAAAACTTTAAATTCCCCTCAAGGTATTACAAACAGTGTTTGAGCACATTCTCGAATCCTCTCACTGAGCAAAGTATGGTAGCAAGCAGTAAACTTCATTCCAATGCATTCCTGCGCTGGCCCAAACAATGTTCGCTTTATCAATCTCAGGTTATTTATCTTTCCACTGAGCTGTGAGCTTAAATTGAACCTCAACACAATGTACTCACCATTCGCCAAGTAGCAGAAAGATGTTTCATTTCAATGGGTGCAACACTCGCAGCACCAACACTTAATTCTACCATGATCTTCCTTCATTTCATAAGAACTCAGCCAGTTTCACCTCTCCCTATCTCTGGTTTCTCTGGCAAGTCTTTTATTAGCCAAACGGGTGTTCATTCAGGACAAGACAGGCGATACAGGTTCTATTTAGAGATACAGGCGGCGCAGAGTTCAAACGGCGGACATTGTATGGTGTCAGACTTATTACTTGGTGTGTGGTGATGAGTAATAAAGAGATTCGGTGTTGTAAGCACGAAATGGAAATTATGTTTATGAGAATCTCTCGAGCTTGTCAAAATTTAAACTTTACGACCGTAAAAGCATAAGGAAGAACAAATTTTACGGGTTCGAGCGCATTTTTTGCAAATAAAAATACGAACATGCACGAGGCATATAGTGTCGGGGTATTTGCACTTGTGCACTCTGCACCCTATAATCATTTGGTTCGGCTCTGAAAAGGAACTATGAATGAATGAGTATTATTAAGGAATATCATGCAATACTACAATGCAATAATATTTAGTAGACAGCTGTTTGCCTGGAAAATGTGTTTCGTTCTGCCGTTTCGTCACCCTTCAGCTCCTGGTGTAGCATCACACTCAAGTTGCAAGTATTAAATCTGAAAGATGATACGTTTATTGCTGCAGACTGAAAAATTGGGAGTTAATTAATTTAAGCAGAGAAACCTGTTGCACACTGGTTGTAATTTGATTTAGATGGATAATTATATGCAAATATTTTCTGTGGCCGCCGTCTATTGTCTTTTTGGACGCTTGAGTCTGTCAACTGAAATTGATGCGAATGGAAATCGACAGGACTCAACTCTCTCAAGACCGGTTGCCATTGCATATGATTAAAAATCGCCCTCAAGCCAGCCGTACTGCGAACTGCGAATTGGAGTGTAATATTTGGACATGATTTTGTTTATTGTGACAACAACTTGCAAGCAGAGCTCAAGTCAGTCTCAAGCTCAACCCAGCTAGTCCCATTAGCAAGCGTCATAAGGTTATTGTCATTTTGTGCTGGGGTCCCCGCATCGTCCATCAATTCAACAAGCTACTATTCTTCTCCTCCTGATCAGTATCTTGAAGGCCACATTCTTGAAGAAATGCATGCGCTACGCGGTCGTCTGATTTCGTCCTCTCGTCCCTTCGCCGTGTCCAACTTTCGAATTCAATTGAACTAATTTTAACTACCTTCAACTTTTCGAGTGTTCTGCTAGCTGAATCGATTATATTTAATCTCCGATCATATCGACATGAGAAGCACGATTAGTGCAGAGTAATTATTCTCAGAGTCCGTTTGAATACAAAAATCTTTTAATCCTGAAATAAAATCATGCTGCTCTGAATCTACTTTTCACCACCGCCACTCATTTTCACAAGTCTTTGATCATCGTTGTGGTGTCGTCAAGAGGTTTTTGCTCATTTTCCCTTTGTTTCTTGGCGTATTATGAAAATTGCTCATTGAATTCAATCAACAGCCTGTTGTTCTCGCCTCTTTCTCTATAATCCAACACAATTTGCAAATTGTTTAAACCACATTACACTTTATTTTTTTGCTCATTTTGAATATTATGTTGAGGTTCCGCTCGTTTGCATTGACTGGCCATGATTAT
>JAQIUU010000203.1:0-12678 GCA_034694545.1 Mesaphorura macrochaeta
AAAATTTTCTACCTCGAGTATGCGAATACCTCTGAAACCATGCAAAGATTGCCTTCATCTCACAACTCGCACGGCACGCAGCGGTGTACACCGGAGTGATATCCAGCATATAATTTAAAATCTACAAGTTTGTAATTATGTTGGCTCTCGTTCCACCGTTCCCACTTTCCACATGTCCCCGAGTATTAAAATAGTGGGGCTGTATTACACGCTTTATTCATAGTTCGCGTGGAATTTGGACGACTTATAACTGCCCCGTACGCGGAAAGGTCGGGATTCGGAGGTGTACAGAAGAAAGCATCCTCACCCAAGCCACTTGCCTTGCTCTGAACTCTATAGCGTAGAATTAGGGAGCGAATGGAGCACACATTGGGTCTTGGCGACAGGAAGGTCTCAAAAAACTGGTTCCTCCATTTGTGTTTTGGGAGGTCATTATGAACTCCGGAGTTGAAGAGGGTAATAATTAACTCCGACACTCATATGCAACGTGTTCAGACTTTATAATTCGTCTTCGATTACAACTCCGTGATCATACATTCCGTATTGATTTTTATGGATAGATGCTTCTTTCAGGTTTAGCATGAACTACACGTATTAGCCACAGTGACAGTTATGGTGGAGCTACAGAGACTACAAAGTACTGACGTGAACCACAATGGCCTCAGCAGTCACCTCTAATCTCTAGCGCTAGAATTCCGGACAAGTGGGGCAAGCGTAGGGATTTCCAACGCTTCATCTAATCTTTTCCATTACACACGTATCCATTTAAATGAGTAATGCCACAAAAAATCCTTGTGTTTCAGTATTCCCAAAATTCACGCATTAACAAAAGGGCACGCACATTCAACATTTTGTGCTCCAAGTTTCCAACTAGCAGTATAGCAATAATTCTTGCGGGCCCGTGTTTTCTGGCAAAGTGAATTTTATTCCGCAAATAATTCATTTCCCTCCATTCTTTGTTTTCGCGTAGTATTGTTTCTGCATTTGAATACAAATTTATGACTGCGGGTTCAGGTTCAGGAGTAAGAGCAGCACGAAGCAGGGTAAAAGAGCAGAAACTGCCAAAGGAATTCGTACTCGTATGAAAAAGAATATGATTGGTGTCTTTCTGAGTGCTGTACCGCATGTATCTTTTGCGTGCCCCAGTCATGCAATATTAAGACGAGTAAAAGGTAACCGTTTACCACCCGTGTATAATTTCACTCACATCCAATTTCACTTCCTTTCCATTATTTTCCACTTTCCCTCATGTTTTCTTTATGAATAGTTGCCCTGTCCTGCTTCATTACGCCTAACAAATGTTCTGTTTTAGTTACTGTCTGTCACAGAAGCGTAGCAGTGCAGTACGACATGTGCTCAATGTACTCTGGCTCTGGCAATGTGGCAGAGAAGCTCATAAGTTTCGCCTTTGCATCTCATGTCGGATTATGAAATCCATCTTGTACGACTGACTATACAGTAACAGTCGGATCTGGCCGTGCTAGTCTCAGTAGCCTGTGGTGGATAAAGGCGGCAATGCAATTCTTCTTTTTTGTCCCGCAGGTACGATTTAACTCATTATGAATTCTTGTATTGCACAATAAATAAACTTATGGTTTACGTTACACGTACACAGCCGGAAAGCGAGAGCGCGAGGAATGTGCAATAGTAATAATGTCTTCATACTTACGTACCTCCGGGCTCGTACGCTGCACGCCTCATTCAAAAGAACATTTGTTATCTATTTTGGCGTCACAGCCAAGACATAAAATGTATATCTCGTATTGTTACACGTTATACCATAGTCTGTGTACTGCATACACTAGTTACACTTTCTCTTGTGCCATGCCAAGCTGCTGGGAAAGGCGAAGAGTATGAAATGAGCATTCTTCTACTCTCTTCAAGTCTCATTAGATGGAGAATAAATTATAACACCAGCACAGCGGAGAAATAAGGAACACAAAGGATTGGAATGCTACCAGAATGCTCCAGGTCCAAGCTGGAAATTTTATAACACTCAAACAACCACAAAAATGACAAAGGTTACTCGGAATCTTTGTAATGTCACTTGAAATTATACGGCTAAGGTCATCAATGATTCAGCAACCGCCGCCGCTCGAGGCCCTAGTCTGGTCCGACACCATGAATTACGTAACACGCATTCTTGAGCTTCACACCAGACGACTAGACCAAACAATTCACCGCATTGCTTTTGTAGTAAGCCGTTACATTACAGTCGCATCTATACTCATGAACATGGACCGAACCTTCACGTGCTTGGCCATTTCCTTCCAAGCTCCATTTTATGTAGTTTAGAGGAACATAGCACAAATAACTAATGCAGATGTTACAAGGTGTTGCACTGGTTTCCTCGTTTTCTCTTTCACAACTGACGATGAGTTTGTGTGTCGTCTGTGCACGTAATGCATGAATGCGAGACGACGAAACGGAAAGACGAGAGCACAGTGCGTATGGCGGTTGACAAGTGTTGGTTACGTCCACGTCGTACATTGTGCTCGAGTGTAGTGACCAATTATAAATTCATCTGAGGTAACAAGATGCTGACATATTGGCTCAGCCGCAACACGTACATACACACATTGTTCTAGAAACGTAAATCATGTCTTGAGGTAAAGAAAGAAGAAAAATAAAATAATACTTCAAGTCTCTGAGTCTCGTGCTTTCTCCATGCATGCTTTTACCAAGTCGAAACAAGAGAGAAATTTGCCGTAACACGAAGAAGCAGACTTTCTCCCTGGGACTACCACGCATTTTTCTTCTGCTCCTCTCGAGTCTCGACTCAAGTGACAAATGCTTAACATTCGTGCTCTGACTAAAATGCTTTCATATAAATGGTATGCGGTGGTTTGTCTGCTTCCTGCGTAATATTACACTTTCTCTTGCCCGGTTCTATTGTTTCATCCGCCGGCAGCGGAATATCGCAGCAGACATTCTTCTGCAGTCTCAATGCTACTTTGCTCAGCTTTACCATGCAATAGCTGGAAGCAAGGCGAGACGACTAGGAATTCCTAAAACTTGCTCAGCTTCACCTCCTTTTGCATACTACAGCAAAGAGAGGACGAACAAAGAATACATTCGTTGACATACCAAACATGAACTTTTGCAATTGGTTTTAAACAACTTTATCAAAATCAAACAAGTGCTGCACACTGCACACTTCACAATGCCGTAAATTCCACCGCTCCGTGCTCGGTGCTCCGTTTATTTTGCGACATCACTGATTACGGACATCGCCATCGCCTCTCCACAAAGTGAGTAATTTCACAATTCACGTGGAATGACCTTCATAAAAACATCCTCACCATGTGCATACTCACTTGCTGTAGGCATATTCCTGGCCTTTTGTGGTGTACCACGTATCACATATTAGTAAAACCCGAAAATGTATGAAATTGTGGCGGCACACAAAAATCGTATTTTTCATTCCGAGTTTTTGTGGAGGACGCAGATGTTTTCGTCCGTCATTTGTTTCCTCGCCCTCACTCCGTGCTCTTCACTTTTCACGCTCAGTCAGAGAGAAAGGGAAAGTGAAGAGAGCGTTTGCATTGTGTGCTTCAGACGCACACACGCTCCAACACACCGCGCCATGTCAGAGTCTTAATTCATCATATTCATCAACGACCCGGGTCTAAGCCTTTCAGACTTAGCATTAGCACATGCAGCAAAAGTTAACGAGAAAAGATTTTGTCATTTTCCCAATTTAGGCTGGGGCTGAATTGCTCGCAAGTTCGCATACATCAGAGAATTGGAAGTTTACGCAAGGTGTAAGTGTAGGCACACACGGCAAGCGTATGCGCACGCTCTTGTGACAATCCCGCGTGATCAGGATACGTATAACAATGTGTTTTGGAAAAGCTATTAACATGATAAGACAAGCGGATGGAGCCTAGTAAACTTTGTTGAATTTTGGCTTCATAAGACTAACAGAAAAAATTGAAGTTTGTCATCAAGAGCACGTTCATTGCCTTGGTTAAAAGAACAAAGAAAAAGTTGATGCAAAAATTGGATCCTGTATAAAGTTTTTCTTCAACTTCCTAGTTGGTTAGTTGGTCCAAGTTAATTGAGATGTATCTACCAGCTCATCTAGTAGAAAGTATAGCCTGTCTCCTCTGTAGTCTGCATATAAACTTGAAGGCGAACGACATTGAGTTTGCAGATGCTATTGAATATATTGAAGAATGAAGATCGGATGTTTGGGGGCGTGCTAGTATGTGGGAATTATCCAAGGATTAGAGAATTGAGTACATTGTCAACATCTGAGGAATCGTCTACCAATTTCAATCTGATTTTACAATTTCACAAAGGCTGAAGATGGAAATTGAAATTTAGAAGTTCTATATATGAATAATCGACTGTTTATAAGGTTGAAAGCACACTCGCTCATCATCCTACTTCAAAAAGGGTGGCAGTCTTATTTGTACTCTTGCACTCTTGGCGGAACGAGTACGATCTAAATGCAAGTTAAGTGTATTTTGAGCCGTTTGAAAAGGGATTTAAAACATGACGTTCAAGTACCGCTACCGCGTTGGCTCCTGTCAGTTCCTAGTTTAATTTTGTGTGAACCTCTGCTAGTTTAGATGGGGGTAGCAATAACGAGTTAATCCTCCACAACACCACCAAAGCACCGAACACCTGAACCCAGAAACAAAACCATGCACAAAGATTTCATGCCTCCATGCCTGAGCCTCCCATCAAATGAAAGCTACACTAAATGCATGGAACTTATTTGCGTTTGCGCTGCATTTGCATTGTGTTGCATGTAAATGCCGTGCTACTTCGAATCTACGAACCATTTGAAATACTCTGAATCTTTAAAATCTGCCGTGTGCGCGCAGTACAAACCTCTGCGCACTTATTTAGGAAAACTACTTTAGGAAAGTTGTATGTTATTCATTGGATTTAAACGAGAATAAGGTGATAAAGGAAAAAGGATTTCAAAGTGAAATTCGTCCTCTCGCGACAATTCCAAAGTTCAATTCAGTCAAGTATACCCTGTTGTAGGAAACGGACTGGTGGACGCGTAAATAGCTTGTTCGTTGTCGAAAGAGTTTAAAGACAGTGCACGGTACAGCCGTACAGCGCAGCAATGCAACACACCCAACGACCGAGCCGAGCCAGAGTTCGCTTATGCACAAATGCATGCATGAAAGTAGCCATCAATTATGTACGAGTCCAAACTTAATACACAATGCAACACATGTTTATTGTATTTGTGGTCTCGTCCGCTTGTCCAGCGAGCGTAAAGTTTACGATACAATCGTTCGTGGATAGCTTGTGGTTATTGTAGGGTCATGAAGACCACCACCGAGCGATGTGTATGAAGGAGAAACACGGGTAAATATTGAATAATTGATCTATACTCTAGACTCTCGCCGTCGCCTGCCAACCTGCCTCCGCCCGATTGCGACTCACAATTCGCCATGTGCCATTCGCCTTGCCCTTTCGCCTTGCCCTGCCTTTGCGACGTAAGTGGAATTGTTTCCCAACTCCATAAAATTGATTGCCTCCGAAACATGGAAACATGTTTGCAATCATGTTGCTACATGTATGACATTTAATTGAGTTGTAATTCTTACGAGTCGGTTTGGCCATGGCAGAATTATTAATTATGACGAAATCAATAACCGGGTGCATGAGCTTGAGCGCGACAAGCAGGAGTCGGAATCGGAAGGAGCAACTGAGACGTATGGACCGTGGCCGTGAGCAGCTATTACATTGGGACAAAGTCGACTTCGTTGCTTGTTGCTTTGTTCTTGGTTTACTAACAAGCATTGTTGATTAAATAAATTGTCTTGTGTTGGGATTCATTAAGTTGTACAATGTTCGCGTTGTGTACATAAGTCCGTGGACCGTTTCAACGGCCCACACCTCGCACAATCTAATTGCGTTATAAAGCGCAATTTAACAAATTATTGTGTCTCTCCTGGAGCAACTAAAAGACTCAAGACATTGTATGCGTTACGTTACTTGTGAACTACTACGAAAAAGTTGGAACAATTCAATTAGTTTCTTAAACTTTCACTCCTCACGTCGTATATTCTCATTATGATCGCTATCACGTGTGCCAAGCAGCCAAGCCAAGCCTCCGAGGCATGTAGCCGTTCCGTATACTACGTACTGCGCCACTACGCGACTTCTGTTTCTGACTCTGAGACCAAGATTCAAGAATCTAAGGAAGCAACGAACAAGAGAAAGTAGCGAACAAAACGTGACGGAAAAATCCAGCCCGTTGCGAATATACGGTGCTGAATAATCCTGATTTGACAATGCACAACGACGGAAGGAATGAATTGTAATTTTTACTCAATTGCCGAGACAAATGAGCCCGTAAATAAGATTGACCAATTGCCACTGCTTGGTTTGCGCGTTTCGCCTTTTTCCAGCACTTCCTACTTCCTGTTCGTACTGCTTTTTAGAGTGTCCCGTTGAAATAGAAAATACTTCCGTCCGCAGTCCGTAAAACGTGTAGAGTGCGGACGAAACGTTAGCAGTGTATTGTTCCCTCAATTCCCCATAAAATGTGGCATTCGTGCTCCATGTCTCCTCTCGTCACATTCTCTGAACCTAATAGGAAAATCGTGACACTCTACGTGATACTACAGCGAACTACTTTCCTGCAGAAAGCGGAATGCAGCACAAGAGAATTCCAAAAGAAGTCGGGACAGAGGAACGTTGACATACTCTTAGCAGGAAATAAGGCGGCTTACCAAATTGACGGTAGTTGCCGGTACATGTTTGGTGGTCGTGCTTGCATCAAACGAAGAGACGGACGATTAGTAGATTTCTTTTCCTGTTCTTTTGCTTTCTAGCGTCTCGTATGTACGCATTCGCATGCCTCTAGCACAATTTTTGTCTCACGCTAATAGCTTGTTCTATTTTATGAGGCTGTGTTACCTTTGTGCTTTGATGGGCTTGCTTTTCTCATTGCACTACATGGAACACACATTACTCTTTGTGGCATGTAATGGGAATACTTTTCACAGGAAAGGAAAGCGCACGATGTGATTACAATTACACCCTACACTTTAAGCTGCACTTTCTCGTTGCCAATCTTCGCGTTCACTTACTCGTGCACCCGCACACGATCATGTAATGATATTTCGGTGCGGATGAAAACCGCAATACATTTCGCGTACGCATTTTCATCGCTACAAAGCCTTGAGAATAATTTTAGCCTCAATTCAATTCATTCGCTCATTCATTCCGCCATAAGATTTACCATTTACTATTTACTATCCTTTACTATTTACTCCGTGATGTGATACCTGTGTGGCTTCGCCCCTTTCTTCTTTGTTTTAAATTCTTATTACTTTCATTTTCTTTCTATTCTTCGATGTCAGAGCCGCGAGACGAGAAACGAACAGTCTCCCGATAAATTTCATGAGTGCTTTTTGTTCTTAAAATAAAGAAATTGATATTAAGTTCAATTTAATATCGCTTCTTCTATTTCCACTTTATATTTTTCACTTCTTCCTATGTAAGCTATACATTTAGCTCAAACTAGAAACCTGAACAGTTACGAAAATCATGAAGCCAATTCTTGGCCAAGCTTAGCTTCGCGCTGCTTGAAATAACAATACTTAAGAGTACATATCAACATCAATATCAATGTACGAGGTTCGCCAGTCCGGACGCATTGACCCTTTTATCGATTTTAAATTGAGTTTAACCTGAGTTTCGAATACGTACTACTCACGGAGTGGAAGATAATACCAAATTGAAATTTCATTTTGTGTACATTTACATTCACACTGTTTGTTTTGCTAGGCATTTCACGTGGCGCTCAGTGCACTTTTATGGTTATGATTATAATAGCACCATCACCGTCACAGGATGCGCATGCGGCAGGCTATTAGCTAGCTCAGGAAAACTATTCGACTTCATTCGAGAAAAAAATCTTACTCATTTATGGCTATCAAATTTGTATTAATGCTAATTGTATTTGTGCCATTGCCAGGAATTTTATATGATCGTAGTAGGTTCGGTCGTTCAGAACAGAAAGTACGGCTTTTATGTGTTGGCAAATAACGCCTATCGCATGTAGAAGCACAGAAGATTACAGTAACAGTATGCGTGATGTGCAGTCAAGTGGAAGGAAGTCCTGAACTTGTTAAAGCAATCCTCAATCGCAATCGAAGGCACATAAATCGCACGTAATCTTTCTCCAACCGTGTCTGTTGACTGTTGACTTACACTTGACACGCAAATCAAATGAGCAAGCAATAATAAAAGGGAGAAAGTGGAGGCAGCGCTTCGGCGCCCTGTTGTCGTGAAGTTGTCACTTTATAACACATCATTTTTATTGCCAATTCAAAACGATTTTCATAAATCGAAACTAAATCTTTTCTCCGTGATTCCATTTTCTTTTCTTTTTCTTTACAAGACAAATTCCACCTTCATCTTTTCGGCTCCTCTTGTAGAATATCAAATCAACTTCCTTTCAAATATCATTTCGCTCACAATGCAACGCTTGAGTCGCTTTCTTTACTTTTGTCATCTCTCAGTCTGTCTCCCTTCGCACATTCGCTATCGCTACAGCTTACAGCTTACTGGGTGCGTAGTGCATACTACTTGGCTGTTGACATACAAACCCTTAACCAGTCCTCACTTTCCCACCTTTGGCGCTCTCAAGTGACGAGAATCCTCAAAAATGAGTCTGACCGAGCCCAACAGGCAGGCCGTAGACTTTTGGTTCCACGGCGTCGTGGTCTATTTGAGGGGTTAATACTCGACAAGGAAGTGGACACGAGTACGCAGTGCAGTGCGCGAGGGCACTAAGATCGTATATCCTTCAGCACTCACATCTCACATGTGTTGTGTGTCTACTTGTCTACTCAACCGAACAGTATGAAATGAACGCACATGAAGGCAGTACTGCCAGTACATCACGAGGGTCAAATCGAAGAGCTAAGGCAAATATAAATATACACAAATAAAAAAAGATTTATTGACACTTTCATGATGCCAGAGGAAATGATAGCTTGAGCATTAAAGTCGCGCCTTTCCGACTTCCAGAATTTCCAGCGAAGTGCGAGTTGAAAACGGCAGTGTAAAATATACGCGAATACGCGCAAAAGCCGAGCCCGGAGTGGGAAGACACGGAGAGTATTATTGTTATATTACAGTCAAGGTAATTGGATTGGAATAGCCGTACATGGAATGAAGAAGATGAGATTGCGAAAAAGAAAAGCTAGTGCAAAAATGTAATAAATAAAATGACATCGAAGAGATCCAAAGGTTATTTTCCCTTGCACTTTGATTTTCTAGCAAATTGTGGGTCCCTCGAGTCGTAATTCAAATGGGAATAGAGACAAATGAAATTGGAACGACTTCACCCTCTGCCTCTCCTCAGTCGCTAGCAAACCATTGCTTCCTTTCCTTCCTGCCTATTCCCACACACTAAGCTAGAACATTAGGAGCTACAATTACATGCAGCTCGTCATCGTCACCGCCACCATCAAGTGACTATATAACGTCTATAACAAAGGGATGTAAAAAAGAGTAAAGCCGACGTGCCCGTGTACAATTTTATGATTTTAGAATCCAGCTTAGAGCGCATTATTGTATTTTGTATGGAAGAAAGAATTTCTGAGGTAATATTGATTATTTGGTTCGGAATTTTTCAATCCGTTCATACACTCTGGCGGTACTATGCACGTATACCCATTACAATGCTGCTCACAAACATAGGAACAAATTCCGGGAAGCTCAATAAAGCATGAATTTATTAAATCGGGGTTACACGTTAAGGTGAATATGCAAGCATGTGTTGTGTGGTTGTGTGGTGGTATGGTGTGGGGCAGGTACATTCGACAATTCATCATCAAAGTGCCATGATAAGATTGTTCCCACACAAATATTGACATTGAATTCCTTTCTGTTGACGCTCTTTTAGATTTCTGAGCTGTGTACTGTGTCTGTGCTACTGTTTAGGCCTGAGGCTTGTATTCGTGTATTCCCTGGTGAGGGAATAACCGAAGAATTCCACGATAGACAATGAGAAAATATTTGACAATAAAAATTCATCCCATTTCAATTTCTTAACACGAGAGCAAACACCAGAGCTCAGCAAAAGATGAGAAAAGTCAAAGTACGTAGGAGTGTTCGTCTGTACATGTCTATGAGTAGACGAAGACTATAACTTTCTTCGATTTTGCAACTGAGGCTGATTTAGAGAGTACATATGCTCCAGGTGACAAGCTAGCTTTCCTCTTGGGATTGATAGCCCAAACTTGCCATTTTTCTTGGGAAATGCTTCCATACTGCTGTTTATGCCTGCCTGCTTCCGAATTTGGAATGTTTGCAGTACAAGTAATAAGATCACACTTTTATAATATTATAACTCGTAGTTTTTTTTCGCCGAAAGAATTATACGAGTGTCATACTAAACATCCCGTGAGGCATCGTCTCAACTTGTTTTTCTACCCCTGAAGCCATTACACTCACTCGCATCCCAAAAGACACTTCTCTTAGCCTCAGTCTTGAGACCACGTTAGCATTTCCGATTACCCAAAGAATTTCGTTTAATCTTGAAGTTTCATCAATCTCCAGGTTGACAAGATAAAGTGATGCAGAGTTTGTAGATCTTAATTTAATGCCATTAACTGTAATTCGTTAACCTCTGCAAAATTCAAGAGTACATCCAACTCGTCATCTATTTCTTGGCCGTCCCTGATCTGCACTAATCCTAGACACGGGACAGAAATGTCTCCAGACGCCACTTTCTCCAATTCTGCACGTCCAATAGAAGTTATTTGGGCTTAAACCTTGGGGTTTTGGACATGCCGGGTTAGAATAGCATTATGTATAGTGCGTATATAAATGTAATACAAGTACGTTTTTTGTCTGCACTATGTAGTAAGAGCAGGTGCAAGTTTGCGAAGAAAGATGTGAATTGAGTAATTTGGGTAATATAAAAGGATATCAATATGGATAAAATGTACACACATCACGCAGAATGAGAAAAGTGAATATTTCGACTTAACTTTGCTATAATACACCAGAATACGGTTACATAGGGCTGGGAGCGTGTGGCGGAGTTAGTCTTTGAGATGATAGAATACACTTGACTGATATTAGATTTTCGTTTTCTATCTTTTCACTTTCGTTAGAAAGCGGGAACGCGAGAACATTGAACGAGAGTTTATAGTTAAGAAAATGTAAAAGTAAAGAGGAACTTGCATAAATATATTTGAGAAGGAGAAGCCGGAGAAGTAACACGGAGAAGCATGGATATGCAAGAGGAGAAGAGTGTAGAACAGAACAGGCAGTCAACTCATGGCACTCCTGTCCTCCTGTGGCAGTCTGGCAGTCGGTCGTAGTGTAGTCTTGTAGTAATGTCGGAGGCTAAGGTCGTACGCAGTTATCTGTCTTATACTCACCAGAAAAAACTCTCTAAAACATTATTCCTCTCTTTGCACGAAGACCTCATCAATCATTCATGGAAAAAGAATTGGTTTGTGGATTCAACCAAATGCACGTACACCGAAGAGCATACTAAACTGTTGCCGTTGCCGTCAAGCCGTGCTTGCTTTTGCCTTCTATTTGCACTCGGATCCATGCTTTTTACCCTTTCCCACTTTCACCATTATTTCTTCGTCTCACTCATTTTTGTTCTACCTGTGACATACATATTACGACATTACTTACGCGCTTTGCTAACTTTGTCCGGCCGTCGATATGTCTCGCTTCCAAATATTTCACTACAACTATTCCTACAATGCAATGGTAACATTTGCACAGACTGAACTATGAACTCAAGGAGGTACTAGCCTACTAACACGTGGTGTCTCGTTCGCGGTGTGTCGGCGTCGCCGTCGGTGTGTCTCAATTTCTTTCGCTTGCATGAAAGCAGTTCGTGAGTTCATGATTGAGCCAGTCAGCGAGTCTGTCAAGAACTTTATCGAATTTACATGCAAGCGACTTTCACTTTTACAAATTAACTGCTGAGTTATATGCTAAATATATAATGAACGTGTTGTGTATGCTTGGCCTGCCTGCCTGTCTGCATGGCCAAGGTATCCATTCCAGAGTCCAGCCGGCCTTGAAACTAGAAGGACCGAATACACCGTAGTATGAAGTGTTCTAGTGTACCACGATTTTTAATAACAGCTGAAATCCATCAACGCACACATTTGGTGAAGAGTGAAGAGTGAGGATAATGGATGCATGACAAGAAAATGTAATAAATATTCCATGCGGACGCGGACATGCGGGGCAAACATGATAAACTCGAGTACGAACTTACACGAAACAAAATCGAATAGAAACTAGAAATACAAGAAGCAGAGAAACACGAGCAACTTGGAAGAGAGACGGCAGGCAATTCTAAACTCTAAAGTGAAACTTGAAATAGCACATTGGAGAAGAAACAAACAATTGGATTTTAGAGAGAAAGAAATGAAAAGAAAGAAACAGTCATCAGAGAGTCCTTTTGCTCTCACACTCTTTCACTCCGCGCGGGCGCGTCTTAAAATGCACAAACACAAACTACGGTACGAGCATTAGACGGAACTTCAATTGTTGTTGTTCTTCCATGATTGCATTTAGAGTTTGTTAAATAAATAACCAGACTACACATTCTCCAATTGAATTGCGTCCGACGATAAAAGTCTAATGTTACTCCATTCCATAGTGGGGAAACAAAGAACGAACCCTCGTTTAGGATTCTGAACGAGC
>JAQIUU010000204.1:0-12669 GCA_034694545.1 Mesaphorura macrochaeta
TCTCAAGTTAACTTTGTAATGTAACTAACTTTTCTTCTCGATTGCATTACTCGCACTAAATTACATCTTCATTATTACTCCTTGCGATGTGCTTGGGCTGCTTACGCTTCTTCCCCGCACATTATTGTTGTTTATTCTCTTATCTTTACTTAGCACACATTCACACATGCTTTGCGTTGCAGAATAGCAGAAGTATGCGGCTAACCATTAGGTAGGAGTAACGAGCGCGGCGTAGGGGTAAGCGCAATGATAATGGCGATGATTACGTGGTGGTAGTCATCGAGTAAATTTTAAGGCCCTGTCCTAGTGTCAAAACTATCAGGAATTGTAAGACCTCAACTAGTAAATTGGAGCATTCCAGCTGTCGTCCGCTTTGTCATTATCGCGGATTAATTATCCCCACTACATCGTTTTGCGTAAATTAAAATCTAAGAATGCGACATAATAATAGAAGAAACGTAAAGAAGACCAAATAACCAAACCAAATAATGCTGTGAATTCTTAGTGTGCTATCGCTTTCAAGTAGATGGTGATGTCTTGAGGAAAAATTCCAACACCTAAGTGAACTGAAATATATGGTTGTGTCGTTGTGTGGCATAGTTCTACACGGATTAGGATTTTGATAATTGAGACTGCGACTATGAGACAAATGTACAATTACAAAATAAAAATTTGCCTATGGTCGGCAACAATAGCCATCGACTCATTAGTAAATGTCGTCCACCGGATTGGAGTAATGCCACGAGAATTTATTTATACCCGCTCATAAGCCGGTCGGTAAATAATTTTTACAGCACTTCATCACTTCCATGCACGTCAAGAAGAAGAAAGCTGTGGTCCTTATGAGTCTTGAGAAGACAGCTCTGGTCTGGAACAGTTGATAGTAGTTGACGGCATCCAGTTCCTATTTTCCTGAAAATGTAAACTCAGATAACCTCAAACGAATTAAAGAAAATTTGCTGTTTTAGTCCAGATATACTTCCACTCTCTTTATACCCTTTGCCCCTGAGTATTCATTTGGCTTTCGTAAACTACCCTGTACATATTCCTTCACTGCAGATAATCATGTGAGCTCTTTGAGGAGCTACTATATAACTCGAATTGGATTCTGTAACTAGTATGGCATGAATAGTGCTAACCCTGAAACTTTCTCTTTCAAATTATTATTGGCTTCGCCTGCGTTCTAATAAGAAACTTTTATTTTCCATCAAAATACGAACCAACCAGATCTCTTAAAGGAGGACAGTTTGAGGTCTGGCCCGAATGCACAGTTACCATTATTACTAATGCTTGAACAAGTTCTCTTATGTGAGATTCCTCTCAATTCAAATTGGATCACCGAAAAATTATTCACGTTGTGCACTATGTGCACTGCTCTACACACACTAAACTGGAAAGTCGGAGAAAAAAGTTTGGGTAAACGAAAGACATATGAAACAAGCGATTCAAGACTAGGACCATGTTTCAGGTACAAGTACTGAAGTCCACTTCTCGTACCTCGTCCCACGCAGCATTCCTCTCGAGCTACAGAACAAGGTACAAGGGCACATCTACAGAGAACAGCTACTCGTAACAGAGAGAGAAAGCAGAAGGACGAATAAAGTACGAACAGGAAAGCGAATTTCAAATAAATGTCATGCGTATGCGTGCGCGGTTCGTACGACTTTACGGGAAGAAGGAGAGAACTGTAGAAAAAATATACGATTTAAAAAGTTAAACTTTCGGCTTTGCATTGCTTCATTGCACTGAGACAAACTTAAACTAGGAACTCTCGTAGAATAACGTGACTGAGCATCGTCACTAATGCATGCACCCTATGAAAGTGCACCAGCGCGACTGTGACTGAACAAGACGACAACTTTCTCTTTACTATTGCATTGCATCGCGTTACTGCATTCAAAATGTTGTCAAAATGGAGAAAGGACCAGCGTAAACCCGTGTGAGAGACAAGTGACAAGATTAACGAATATAACTGCAGAAAAATAACATGGCAAAGCAATTTGTGATAACTAGAATGAGACGAGAAGAACCGAATCGGCGGAAAGTCACAGGAACGAGCTGCCATTTCAGCATGACGATGAGGCAAGCAAGCGCGGCGCAAATAAAACTGAAATTTCAATATGCCTTTTATTACGGTTAACAATATTACAGATGCTGCTGCGGCCACCACCACCGCTAGTGGGGCATGAGCGTGAGCTTCTGCTGCATTGGGCACAAAAGTTTTGGTATAAAACGGTGCCATATTGCTTCTGCACCATGTGTACGATTATTGTACAAATTTTGAACTTGAAAGATTTTACATTTCACGTTTTACGCAGAAGTTTTAAGTTGACTTGAATCTTTTCAAGCGGCTGAACAAAGCAACGTATTTTACATAATGCATATTAAATACTAAGCATTCCCTGCTGCAAAGCCTGCCGACTCGCTAAGAACGCCTCATTTTGTAATGCATAGCATTTATCCCACATCTCTTCTCCTTGTTTCTAACCTGTGGTTATAATCTTGGAGCATTTAACATTCAACCCTGCACATTAGGCACCGAGATGCCAAGTGTATAGCGTAGTTTGTTGCCTCCCTCTACTTCTACTGCTGCCACTCCTTATAATTCGACGGAAAGAAGCCCGCAATTCTAAATCTTCTGTAAATACAAGCGAATGTTGTCAACTTGTCCTACTTATTCTTGTACAGCTGTCATTTTTTAGATACAATTTCCCATTTGTGTCATCCGACGACTTCAGAAATGTTGTAATATATAATTTACAAGTTAAATCATCACAGACGATTCGCATCACACTTCGTCGCGTCTTCCTTGATACGACTTGAGGAAATTTCTTGACATTCTGAATTCTCAAGTTTTGGGTGACACTCGGCCAAGACTCAGCAACTTAAACCCGGAAAGTGGCGTTTTCTATAAAGCAGTTGGAACAACGCACCAAGCTGTATTTTATTGCTAAGTCGTTCGTGTATCATCGGGTAATCTGTACTCACTGCTCTAATTGATTAATCGTTACAGTGCGCATTAAGGTCACAGACTGCAGCATGACTCTTCGGTAATCCAAGTCTTCAATTTCGCGTTTGTGACATCACCGCATTTTATGGAATGGTATATATTGACTCCTGGGTCCAGGCAGGTTTGCTAAAATTCGTGTGCCTCACCGGTTGATTGTTCCTCGCGACACCGGTGCGACACCGCATATTTTATTCTGCCAATTCTTACCTTAACCCCCAGGCAGTGTGGCAATATCCTTGATAAGGAATGGAGAGAAGGATAATATTATTGGGGTTGTACAACAATCATCATGGAGAAAGCAACTCTCTTGAGCTTCACGCTTTGATCTTTCATATTCCACGGGCCTTTCATTTCATTGAACTAGTCGAAGCATGCAGCAGTCACTTTCAATCGACGTCGACTTGGCCTTAATTCGCATGTGTGGTTACCATTCCTCGGATGTGAAACTACTGCCTTCTGGCAATTGCAAAATGTACAACTGTGCCAAGACACACGCGGGTTCTCAACTATGAACTACTATTACTGTTATACAAGTAAGATACGTCGAACCATTTTACTATGTCGCTGAAATATAAATCCTATTTGACGACCGTGTTTAAATTTCCAGCAGCAGCATCAATTTAATTTGAAATTTTGAGTTCTGAAAGGCTTAATTTGCTTCTACCATCTTGACTGAACTTCGATAAGAACTTTGGATATAATAGGAATGGAGAGAGACACACAAGTGCAACTGTTTTAGTCCCACAAATGTGTGACCAATTTTGATCCCAACCGATTTTTGATCATCGGAATGTTAGAATGCTACCCACAACCATATAAGGGTAGAGGCCGATACAACATGCTAATTTTTTTGCTCGACAAATACGAGGAACCATTTTTTAAAAGAATGTAGCATGCAAAACATGAAGGAACCACGAATAGTTCAATTGCCGTTGATGGCTGCAGGTGAACCTGATCATGTTCCGTTCCACCATTTCATGGTTTTTATTTCCATGTTTCGAAAAGTGTGCGTGTGAGGCTTATGCTTGGCTGCATTTACAAAATTTCCACTTTCTATGGCTCGTAATCGTATAAGCATATTTATGATGATATTTTCACTTCCCACAAAACAGAGAAAGGCTTCACTTGACATTCCACACCGCACCGCAGAGACTGTCTCCCACATCATCGCATCGCGTCGTGCAATCGTTATACATATTTTGTTTGCCTCGAGCAATTCTAACTTGTGACTATCACTATCATCTAACTGTTACCTTTTACTGCACATATTTTCATCTTGCCGAACTCCAGCGTGACATTTGAGTGTCAGGAGCACAAGGAAATGAAAGCGAGGAAGCAGAAGGAAAGTTTGGAGTTTAGTTTAGATGACTCAGGGAATTGAACTTTACATTTGACATTCGTCACTATTCACTCATTCTTCTCCCCTCTCACTTTTACTTTTACTGCTTAGCTACAGCCTTTGAGTTTGTGGAAATAGCGCCTACGCTCACTTTCCTTAATATGAAATTTAATTTGCTCAAACTTAATTTTACAGATATTATTAAATTTGAGGTTTGTGGAGAGTAATAATTTTTCATGTCATAAGTTTTCTTAATCAAATCCTCGCCTTGTCCTGCCGAGTGTTACAACACGTCTTGTCGAGGGAATTTTACCTTGGGTCAGGTTTAGATTATTGTGCCATGTCCTTTGGACTGCCTTCCTCCATTTCTTCATTCGAATTTTTCACTGCACACGTATGCTTTAAGTGAAATCAAGTTTTGCAATACGAATTCGATTGCGATTGGAGCCCTGCCGCAAGCCTTCCAATTTCAACGTTGCCCACTTTGTCCACGTTAAATTAAGGAGATTGCTGCGGCACCGGTGGCAGTATAGTGAGTGATTTCATTCATTCTTGAGCAATGCCGACTAAGGAAGGAGAGACCTGCCAGTGTGGTACAATGAGCACGCTAGTTAAGATTAAAAATCATTTCTGGATGCTTGGCTGCGTGCTAGTTCGTTTGTGTTTGTGCCTGAATGCCCCAAATGATCAAGATTAAAGTGCAAACTGCGAACTGCGTACATCGTCCAACTCAATAGTGCTACAAATAAGGCGAGCACTTGCCGCTCAGCCGCTGCGGCTGCTTCTACTTGATTGCCAGTGCTTGAACTTGGAAGCAATGATAGAAACAGTGCAACCATGAAAAATGCATACAGACAGACAGACAGATACGGCTTGACTACTGGCACAGCGCTCACTGCTTTCCACTCGTCGTTTTAAGCTCGACAACGCTAGGAGTGGTGCTGAGGCATTTATTTGAGCAGGAGAAAAGGCTATTCATTTATCACATTGATTGTTTCTTCACGAAGGAACAAATTATTCATGCATTCATCACAGGATTTTCTTCGTCCGCTTCGATAGAATTCTGTTTTCTCTTCCGCATGTGCGAGTGTGCGTGCTCTGATGCTTTACACCAACAATGTAATCTCTCACTTGCCCTGTCCCTGTCGGCCGTTTGCTTGTGTTCATTTGCTACAGCACAATAACCGAGCATCAGCTCGTGATGCGGTGCGATGAATGGAACAAGGGCGTCGATCTTTAGAGCAGTTATTGGAGTTGGCAAAGCAGAGGAAAGCAAAGCTTGAAGAATAAACGTGGCAATCACTTTGACGAGTTCAGTGGCAACTGGCGAGCTTCTACTATGTACACAAACACTGAACCGATGACGATTCAAGTCTTTCAATACGTACGGTTTGGAGGTGAGCGATGCCATATTTCACCATGCGCAGCACACGGAAACGAATTCCATTATTTAGCGGCTTTGCATTCGGTTATAGCACCGAATTCCAACGTACATGCAGTGATTGAGAGGTAACGGCTGGCATTTATCAAGTAAAACTTGAAAAGGTTGAGATCTCATAATGAAATAATTCCCAAACCAAATACACTGCCCGTGTGCAGTGTGTTTCCTCAAATTAAAATGAAAGGTGGAAGACACCTTAAATGTAATCCCGATTTGTGTGAATGAATGAACTTGGGCTTAGATTGGCACTGTCACATAAAGGAAAGAGAAAGCAAGCTGAGATTTCAAACTGGTGATGGAGACTTGAAAGACGGTCGACATGTTTTGGGCGACTACGACAGCCTGAGCAGCAATCCGAACCAAACACATCTGCATTACTGCATTGAACTCAAGCTAAATGAAAATGAATTTCGATGGTAGCTCTTTCGAGCCGTCGTGAATGCAAAGGAAATTATGCATTCTGCCTGCAATCTCTGCATGGATCGCTGTAATCTATATAACGCAATAATGAGGATGAGGATGTCTTTCTCCTGGGCAGTGTCTTGTGTTGTCAATCCTTGTAGGTCTGGGTCTGGGTCTTACTTGACTCTATTATCGAGTAACCACGCTTCGAAACTGCTTTCACCTTCAATATGCATGTTACGCACCGAAGCGGAAGTTTAAACTTTACTTGTCTACAAAATCAATGTCGCAGTCGCTGCTCTCTCTTGTTTGCCGAATTGAGCAATAACAAGTTGAAACACTATTACAATGAAGACTGCGACGGCGGACTTAGAGGAAGTGGTAGCAGCACCTGGTTCGTTGTTGCACGAGTATTTAGGATGATGGCAGTGAAAGATTTGAGCGTGCTCGATACTTTAGTCTTGATTTTACACGTACATACGAGCAAATGCAGACTAGAGACAGGACAAGACGAGAATAGCAGCAGACTAGACAAGAATCTCGTTCAGCCTAACAAATCTCTTCTTTACTGCCTTTCTGTGCATACGTAAGTGTTCTTATGCATTTTTAACGTGATTCCGTTCTTCTTTTACTAATTCTTCTCATCCTCTCCTGTCTCGTCTACTGGAAACTGGGATGTATGGCCAGGCGCCTTGTTTGTCGGTGTCGCTGGCTCGGATGGTGATTGTGATTCTGTTGATGCTGAGTGTGATGGCGATGGTGAACCACCATCGTATTTGTGTCCCTATATCTGTCTCCTCTGCAGTCTCTGCTTTCTCTTTTCTCTTTACTTCAGAACAGATGAGCATCATTATTCGAAATGAGAACTTTCTCTCTCACGGCATTGGAATGACTAATGGGAAAGTTCAACCAATTTATTTCCTTTAAAACTCATTGGAAACTAAAAAAAGGAAGGATTAAGGGACTGAGCCTGCAGAATCGGAGTCTACAGTCTACATATCCAGCGTGGGAATGCGGGACCATCAAATCTATGATGCAGAACCGAGTAATGGAGCACTGTGTCGCTCCTTGATCGCTCCTCTTCATGGAATATTTCGATTGCAATTAATTTTACCTTTCTTGTTGGGAAAGAATACAAGTGGATTGCAACTCAAAGATAAGCGTAACTTACCTAATCAGGTAATAAAATGGGTAATAAAGAATAAATATTGTAACAACACCTACGCATAAGCTGATTGCAAAAGTTCAATGTCAGTTTTTATGTAAACTGTTGCAATGGTTCACGCTTATCTGGGTATGCAAGTTTTAAAGAAATTTAATCAAGATTATAACGAATACTTCCGTTACGCAACGTGTGACATAAAGAGACGCATGCAGGTACAATAAATAAAAGCAAGTTGTACACTTTTATCCATATATCTTTTAGACCTGTCCCATCATTTCGGTTCTTGCCAGCGCACAGACACAGGGTTCGATATCTACCACATGGAATGGAAGTATTCACAAGCCGTAGAACCATCGCATCGTTAGCAAAGTGTAAAGCCTCAGTTGAGAGGAGAAAGCGAGAGCGATGCACCTGTCTTGGATGAATGGATTTAGTTTAGTTCCCTCGTGTAATTTGTTTTAAGTTTTAATAGCTTGGTCGTATTCAGTGCCCCGTGCATGATAATTTTATACTTTGAGTCATCGTAAGCGTCGTCCTCAGAGTCATCGTCGTCGCTGTCGTTGTCGCTGCGTTGCCGAAGTACTATAATAAGAGAGCAGAAGCGAGAAGCGAATCGGAACGGAGAAAGCCAAAGGGTCTCCCAGAGGAGCGTATACAATGTAGTTGAATACATAAAATACAAGACATGCTCTTCTCTGATCCGCTGCCGCTGATTCGATCCTGCTTGCTTGCATACTTCCACACACGTGTACATATGAATAAAACACACGGAAACACATTCGCGGACGCGTATTTGGGCTATGCAAGATAAAAAGATAAATATTACGATGAAAATGAACCAGAAGAAAGTTTTTTGCTTTCTTGGTCTCCAAAAATTCTTTCAATACTTTGTACGCTCCGGCAGTCGACGACGCGCCGGTGAAAGTACACGCGTTTCACTCTGCTCAGCGGTGCCGCGGTGACTCCAGAGAGGACTGCGACTTGCGACGAGTTGGAAGTCTGAATTCCTAACTCCTGCGCTTGTCTCGTGCGAATGATGATAAATAAAAACAGACCGACCAAAAGTGTACATGTGCCTGTGCTTGTGCCATATGCGTATGCGCACACTCGCTTCTTCCTGCTCGACGCACGCGCACCAAGTCAAGTCAACAAACTAGAGTCGCACAGAGAGACGCGGAAACCCGGCTTGCGAGCGGCAAGTCACTGTCGCAAGAAGAAAAGCGGAGATGAGAAAAGTCGTAACAATGGGCAGAGTGAGACCATGAACGTTGAATTGCTAGTGCAGGATTTGCAAAAAAAAGAACGCTAAGCGAAAGCACGGGCACTGACTCGAAGATCTGTTGCATTGCACTAAAACTAAAACTACTGCCACTACCACTGTCGCTGTTTCAGGCTGTTTGTGCACATTAATGGCGCTTGCAACTTTGCGAGATTCAAGTCGTCTTCGGTTTGATTCTAGTGCTCTGAACGAGTGGTTTGAAGCATAGAAGAGTTCTTTCAAAGATCGTAGGAAGTAGCATGTAGCTTGCAGACAGAATGTGCTCTACTCACTACGTGGGTCTGTCGAACGCGGTTCGGTGAGCGGTTTCCTCTTTCCCGTGCCTTCTCCCTACTTTCTCTCAACTTTTCTCTCAAAATTTGTCTCAGCTCTCAGTTTCAGTTGAGCTTTCAGTATTTCACGGTGTTGGTTCGTTTTCTCGTTGCCGCTTTTGTCAGAGTCCGTTGACCGTACTTTGGAATGCTTTGCATTGCAATTTGAAAGTGAAGTGAACACGAAGCCGGATATTTGAATCCGAGATCTGGAGCGTCAGCGTGGGTTGATTTTTCTGTCTCGTCCTGCATTTGAAATTGGAACTCAATCCGTCGCATCTCGTCGTGTCACCGAAAAATGTGAAACTCAAAGGGTGTTTCATTGAAACCCATTCTGGAGTGCAAGACAGGTGCTTGAAATTGAACTCGAGATTTATTCATTGACATCAGCCGTAACGCCGTGGCCCGCCGTGTCGCATCGTCGCGAATTTTTATTATCTGATTAGCGGAGTGAGACGGCAGATGAAATGAAACTTTTGAAATTCATAATCTCGAGAAAGAGTTGACAAGCTAAATTAGAAAGTCGAAGTAGCTGAAGTAGCTGAATGTCAAAGGCCCAAATCCTTTACTAATCCAATTTCCGTGCTCGATAATGTGATTTGTATGATGAAAAATTGGAAATGTGATTGTGACTCAGCATCGGCACGCAACACCACGCAGCTTGCGTAACAAAGATGCAGACCTTGAAGTGTTCATTCAGAATTCGATTGGAAACCAGGATTGAATATGAATGTGAACCGTGGGGCAATACAACATTCAGCATCGAAGTGAGGGTTTGACAGAAATGAGAGTTCACGTTTACGTCTACTTTTCTCCACATTTCATTCATTTTGTGTTCTCGAGTCGCCGCGTGTGAGGTCACACATGATTCCAAATGTGGTTTCACTACTGTACTTCGCGCTTTGTCCACACTTCTACGGCGGCTTATGTTAAGTGTAGTTATTGCTATTTATCTTTTGTATGTGTGATCCTAGTGCTAATTTCGCCAATTCATTATTGTGGTGGCGGTGTAGTAAGTGGAGGTAGTTCGAGACAATGGAGCTCTCGTGTAGTCAGTACGAGACTTGGGCTCACTCGAGGGTACTTGTTTTTGCCCAAAGGCTACGATGGAGTGGAAGTGTTTCTTGCGCTTCCATATGCGAGTCCACCAGTTGGCTCACTCCGATTTATGCCACCCGTGTCTGGCTCGCCGTGGTCAGGAACAAAAATGACCGAGCGCCCAGCACCAGTCTGTCCACAAGTGCTGCCTTCAATTGAGAACGATACGCATCCACTGGATTGGATGCCCAGTGGAAGACTGAGTGTGCTGCGAAGACTTCTACCCTTGCTGAAGAATCAAAGCGAAGACTGTCTTTATCTCAATTTATACGTTCCACTTTCAGGTAATTGCCTTAGAATTAATAGGGGCCTCTAATCCACCGTACTTTAAAGCGGTTGCGAGTGGGAGTTTGTTCGTAGTACTTTGTACTCTCCCGTTTTGGTTGGTTTACTGCATTCATTTTCTAATTCATTAATTCTGTTCGGTCGAGCGGATGAGAGTGAGAGACGACCAAGACGGTGAAATATGAATGTCCTTCTGGGATTTGCGCTTTCGTTCTAAAAGAGATTAAAAAACTTTTTCTGATTAAAGTTTTTTTTGGCCATCAAAAACTAGTTGAAAAGTTCATTGTTTATTGCATGCGCAATTACTAACCAGGCCAGTCAAGCAAAGCAGGTGGGCTGGTGGTCTCATTCCCTAGTCCAGAGTTTTGGAGAAATCGCGAAAGAAGCGTGGGCACAAGTTTTGTAACAGTTGCATGATTAATATTACTACTTGGCCAAAAATATGGAACGACCGAACATAAAACTACTTCAATAGGATAGCACGCTTTGTATCGTGTCGAGAAAGTTGACAGTGCCTGAAAAGCTGGACAATTTGTTCCCAAGAACATGGACTTTGCTTGGATATGCAGAAACTTTGGGAAACGTCAAGTGATTGGAGTGATTGTGATTGAGCTTGAAGGTTCCGGTAAATGACGTCTTACGTCTGTACTCGAACGAAACGATTAAAAGGCTTAAATTAGCACGTTGTCAGGAATCTGACGAGGCAGCAGAAGCAGACAGGACACAGGAATTAAATTCTTTTCATTAAACCAGTCAAAAGAGGGACGACAATCAAAGTTCTTAATTTTGCTAAGTGGAGAGAATCAGAATGCAATCTTATTTGCAGCTCGAACTTCTAAATAGTTTTAAGTTTTGTTTAATTCCGTGTACTAAATTCCAGCAGCCATGCAACTCAATGTCATTGTCAAGTGTCATTGTTAGCTCGTGTTCGAGTGACGCGAGTTTTCTAGTCAGTTTAGTACTTTAAGTACTACAGAACGAGAGCTACAAAAGCAGTAGTTAATACTCAGGAGAAAGTTTTCCAAGTATTTGCACGCGCCGGATATTGCGAGCGCAGCCTCTCCCAGGAAAAGGAAAGGGTGCACGTCTGATTTCTTAGTGCTCACAACATAGTTTTCGCCTCCTGCCGTATTTCTTTAACAGTATTCATTGTCAAGATGGTTTCTTTGTAATTTAACCAATATTTGAACGAAGATGTGATGATTGGACCAACTTCACCAAATAGTGGCACTTACTTCCATTTGACTGCGCACAACGGAAGTTGTTTTGTTGATGTCGATGTGGTATTTCGGCACGGACGTGCGCGACGCTCACGCTTCCACTGTCGTTCGTCGCCTTCCTATTGCTCTTCGTGGTCGATATTTCTCAGCACGGTTTGGTACGAAAAAATGAGCATGCGGCAGCTTCACTGCAACAAGCAGTGACAATGCAACAAGCTTTTCGCCATACTGGCCATACGCGAACAGGAGTCTCTTCAATTCTATAATGCATCATAATATTAATAGTCCGTGCACCATTACATTTCACTGCTCGCTACGGAGTCTGCCGTGGCATTGTCAAGTGTGCTCCCAACTTCATCACTCATGCGACGCACGATGGCAGCCAGCGTGATGCCATGACCGTAGCGTAGCCATTATCATGTACATGAACTTGTAGTGGAACATCATCATCATGATTATGGTCGTCATTTTGTTCATGCAAACTCTGCTGGGTGCAAATCCCCACGTGCGCTGGTGCTGGCGAGCCGCTGACTCTCGGATCTGCACGAGGTACTGATGCTCAAGTATTTAGACTCGAGCAGTAAGCACCAAATGCATTTAGAGCGAAAGACAGAAGATGATACTAACACTAATATTCAAAACTGAGTGTTTTTGTGCAAGACATCATCAAATCGTAAGTAGTGGCGGTGGCACTTGCCATAGCGTGGCGGTCTGCTTGGCTACAAATGGGGCGAACATCAAACAAAATGTTAACCAGTAACCGTACCCATAATCTGCATACCAGCATGTCGTGAATCCCGTCTTCCCGACTCATCGCATCACATTGCGTAAAGAGATTCATAAAGAGAAAGGCATCGCAAAGAAATACTAATAATAATATTGTAAGTTTTATACAGAGTATTCCCACACTTACGCAATGGCGGCTAAAGGAATTTGCGTGGATGATACGGTGAAAGCATAGTGAAGAGGAAGTCGCTGTTACTGCGGCTGAAGTTGTAGCCTTCTTCTTGCCTTCTTTTCAATGTTCAGTCTTACGAAAAGGAATAAACACAGCAACGGCCATTTTTAAAAAGGTATTACTGATTAAAGTTATACCCTGCAATTGAAATTTACTGACTG
>JAQIUU010000205.1:0-12634 GCA_034694545.1 Mesaphorura macrochaeta
CAATTAATTATAAGAGAAGGTATTAAAGTAAAAATCAAGATGTGCCCAAATTCGTACCTAAATCGGAGTCAAGTAACTTGATTTGGATTCGAAGATAAAGCAATGTGCTGGCTGAAGGGTTGAGCACGATTGACGTTGTAATGTTGTAAAATATACGTAACTTCACCTGTTGCTTTTACCAGTCTCGAAATCACGGCGTTCGCGTTAAAGAAATAAGAGCGCAAGAAAAACGACTCGTTTCTATTAAAGAGGTTGAGGGCAACTGAGGTAGTGGAATGATCGATGAAGAAAAAAGAAATGCCATCACTCAAATTCTGACATGCTAGACTAATGCACTACAAGTTACATTTTTCATTACTTGCATTTGATTACTGTGATGATGCAATTAGGCATAGTTAAAACAGGGATTTCTTGACATTTCTCATTTGCATTTGCGAAGTTACTTCACTTCGTTTTCGAGATTGTTCCAGCTTTATGCATTGTACACAATCGCGAAGAGAATCAATTGTCCTTCCTCGACCTTTCCAGTTTCTAAAATTAAATGTGAAACCACCATGAAACTCCTGACACTGCGGGAGGTTCAGCCTACATGCATAAAGAAGGGTAGCATGTTTGAAGTTCATTGAGCAGAGCGTTCAAAATTACACCAATGCAAGGAACCGGTCAATGTCAATGCACTAGATTGAATGTTGCCTTGTGTGGCAAAAAGCGACATGGCTTTTAGCCTTGACACTGGACCTCGCATCCAAACAAACAAGCTGCACCTATTTTTAGAGTGCGTAACGGTAAAACAGTTTGAGCTGGGAGCAAGGCGCTCAACAATGAGAGAAAAAGACCCCTTTACCGTGTTTATATGTTTAACGACAAGTATACTGGAGAATTTATTTTTATAAATTTCCAGTTTCAAGACTACGAAAATGAGCGTTCACAAAGAATTGTCCTTAAGTTGCGACCTTGATTTTGTGGAAGAAGGAACTTAACACTTGGGCTCGGGGACTATCAGCTACTGGTATCGTGTACCGTAAGTGCGTGCAATGTTGATACATAGATTAAGCTAATTAGTTAATTAACGTCGTTTACATGTAACTTGATACGTATTCTGTGTCCAAATACGATTTGGCAGATTGTGAGCAGAACGCAGCAGCTTGAGGTGAGGTTCACAAACAGCTCCAGTTTCCAGCATGTACCAGTTTATTTTCGGAGCATTTCTGCTGGCGTCATGCTCCAAAGAAAGTACAGGTGGCCCTGTGCCTGTTGTAATTAAAGGATTTGACGTAGGACGAGACCCATCCGCCCCAGTACAAGTACAGCGACAGATGAACAGGTACGACGGCAGGACGTGAGTATGGATATGGAGATGAGATGCTTTGGAAAAGGGATTAGCCTGAATATATTAATTCCATCATATGTCACATCATGAACTGAAGCTACCTTCGTTTCACATGCAATTTTCTTCTCGGTGCAAGTTTCAAATCTTCTCTTTTCCGTTCTTTAGCTAACCTGCTCCCACATCTTTAGGCTTCAAAAGATTCTGCCTAGCTTTTATGCATAAAAATGAAGAGACTCGAGAAAATCAATCTGACATGCTTATCCTCAGCCTCTTCGATTTTATCATCCGTCACATTCTTTTCTTCATGGGAGTGTCCGACGTCCGAGAGTACATGATTTGAATTGAATCTCCTTGCATCAGCTGCAGCTAAGCGCATTTTCTTCGCTCTTGTCTTTCTCCATCTTTCAGTGAGTAGCGAGTGTCATATTCTATATTTAATCTTGAAATTCGCTTTGAACAGATTTGCAGAGCTCCCAGTACCCCGCAGTTTACAAAGGCATTTGGAGTCCATTGAAACGAGCAGAACTCGACACGATGACGAGGGTGTATTGGCTGACGTTGATGCGAACAAAGAAAAGAGGACATTGAGGTATGACAGTGAAACGGAGCCAGATTCTGTCCCATTTGCATCTATCGGAATTCCACAGGCAAGGTAATTGAAACAGGGCAGACGTCACGTCATAGAACGAGCTCACAGTCAAATCCAGTCAAAATATGGCTTATCTTTATGGCTACATGGCACTGGAGTCTTTGGTCTTTCTTTAGAGAATGTATGAAGCAGAATGGAAATGTAAAGGTTCCATGTGCACGATTAGAAAGAGTATAAGACACTACAAACTTCACTGCCCCAAGTTTTATTTTCCTTTGCCTTTTCTTCTGGTCTCTTTCTGCGAATTAAGCATGAAACTTTCCCAAAAAGTCATTAAATTGAATACAGGGCGGAATTAAAGTAATATGCGGGTCGAAACTTCTGTGTTTTTACTATTTTTACGCAAAAGCTGAAGTTTTGCCGTACTCTTTTAATTCCACGAAGCACAGTTTAAAGCAGTTTATATGCGTTCGCGTACGGGTAATTGTATGCAAAGTGAACCTGTTTCTTACTTACTCGTACTTGATTCTAGGAAATTGGATTTTGATCCGTCACCGCTTCAGCCGAATGACATTCAAATTAAGGATGGTGGCGTTCCATTGAATTCAGAGTTTGGCTTGAATGGTGACAGCGAGAGCGAATACGCCGAAGATAAGGACAGCAACAGTGCTGGAGAAAGTGAAAATGACTACTTTTATTTTGTGCCACAAGTCCGGAAACCTGTGCAAGAGAGCCTTCCACTACCATCGCCGTCTCCGTCACCGCCACCACCATCAATAACTGTGCTTTTAGCAAGCGAAGAAGAGGAAGTTGAAGAGGAGAAAGGAGCAAAAGAAGATTCACAAATATCTGATTTATCTCAAGGCGACTTCAACTCATCAAAAGCCACGTTCTCTTCACCATTTTCAACTTCTTCAAAAAGAAATTTAATTCAAGACTCCAGTGAAAGTCAAACAGTGGAACAGTTTCAAGTAACCGAGACGCCAGAAGCAGTTGGTGATGGTGATGGTGAAAGTGGAGAAAGTCAGATTCCAGCGAGCACTATTGTTAATTCTCATTCGTATCCACGTGATGGCGAGAGCAAAATTGATCAACTTGAGCCTCCAACACTTAATAAGTCAAGTGAAAAAGTCTCAATCAATGGCGATACTAAAGAAGACGAAGACGCTGACGATTCACTAGAGGCTCAAGACTCACTCTGTTCATTGTTGACTTTACTTTATTACGAAGGGTCGGATTCTTCTGTTGAACCAAGCCCAACAGTGGAGGACTCAGTACTAAACTTGGGCACAGCAAGCGCAGGTCAATCTCTCTTGCCCAATGTCCATACCAATGTCAAGGGTGATAGGAGTGATGAAATCGATGGTATTAGCACTGGTGTGAACATACATCCTCAATATACGAAAGAAAGCAGAAACACAGGCGCAAGAAAACCGGTAGGCTCAATGGCAGTAACTGTGATACAGCTCGGATTTGTACTCGTTTCACTTTTAACTCTCGCGGCGGCCTTCATGACAAATGTCAATAAGCAAACTAAGGGCGATTATCACGAATTCAGGCCGGGCACTAATATTGCCAGTGAACGCTCTCAAATGCTTGACTTTTCGGATCCCTTTGTCTATCGTACATCCATGTCCAAGTGGTCTGGCTCGTCTCCATTCTATCAAATTGGAGATCGACGCAATGCATGGCTTAAATTTCAGGAAAGTGGCTATGAGAGCGATGATGACAAATAAATAGAACTTTAGTAGCAAGACCTTTCGAATTAAAAATCTATGCTTATAATAAGGTTTGTACATTTTAAAATTTTATTATAATGCCTGTAACGGTTTGGAATTGCTTAATCTCAAATGAGTTTTAAAATATCGTTGGAAGAAACTTGTACTAATAGCTAAGTTGTGTGTATAAATTTTACGCAATAAAGCTATTACTCTCGAATTCAATCTTCTGTTCAACTGTCTATGTAATCTGTGTATGCAAATTCATTCATTTTAACTCAAAAGAGAACTCGCACTATAATGTTAAACCATCATCAACATAACGCAATTACAATGCCTAGTTTTTCAGAATAAATGACCGAAAATTTGTTGTTTTAGAGTTACGTTTCTGGCATTTGTGTGTGTGCTACGGCTTTGAACATGTCAATGGCGTAATTTAGATTGTATTCATTCGACTGCATTGAAAACTATTCGACACTGTCCGGATTGCCAATGGAAATTCGCGTAAACAGTCTGAAGCTTTCTTTCATGTCGTAATTTCTCCCCCTGAGTAATGAACTGTTCGTTCGTTTGTCACAGACAAGTACCAATCGAGGATGAACGATTGAGTCCACGTGGAATCGGGATTTCCTTTGTGAGAACAGTGAGAAGGCAGAAGGCCGTGCGACTTTTTTATTCAAATTACAGACGAATCAATGTCAAAAGCCTCTTTTCCCCCACGATTGGCATAACACTGTGAAGAAAGGAGAATCAAGCGCGTGGAATGAGCTTCCTGTTCCTTCTTTTGTGCAGCAGGATCAGTTTCCTTTCCATTCCACGAGTCTTATAATCCACAAGTCGTGCAGACGTCAGAAAGATAAAAGAAAAGTCAATCAGCCGAAAAAATGTACAGAAATAAAGTTTCCTCGGAGAGTCGAGGTTGAAATGTAACAAAAAAGTTCATCCTCCTTTCTTCGTATATTAAATGTGCCATTGTGGAGTTTTAATAGTTTCAACTTAAAATAAATTGGAGCGCCTCAAACTGAATGAATGAACCCAGAAGTTAAAGCTCAGGCGGACTGGCGTTCTTTCCCCATGTTTATATGCATGCACTAAGGATCCTATTTCACCAGGTGTCAACATCTCATTGATGGACACCAAACTATTTCAGAAATCCAGTAAAACAGCTTAAAATCCTCACATGTCACTGTTTCAGAGTTTGACCTCGACTTAAACCAGTTCGAGAAGTCAGCCAAATCAAGAGTCCTTGTAAATTTTTGAGCAGTTGGTCGCATGGAATGGAAGATAAAACAAAAACCACGCAGGAGGCAGTCAGTCAGTCAGTCAAGATCAGAGGAATCATATACTAGTCTCGCAACATGGTACCCACACAACGAGAAGGAAAGAGAAATGTCCGAGGCTTGAGACGAGCCAGCAACAGTTTTGAGTTGTCCTGAGTAAGCAAAAGTTAGTGGAGCTACTCGCGTAATATTCGGAAGTAACCTTCTCGGAGTCTCAACCAAAAAGAAAGAACTTGTGTGTGGTATGTGGTTGTTGAAAAGTAATCTCGCTTCTAGAAAACTGCTCGTATACTGTTCTGAATGCATGCACTCTTTTAGCACTGGGTTCTCGCAATAGAACCAAAGAAAAGTTGAAGCCACGAAAGAAAATCAGACAGACTAGACTCAAGTTAATATCCATATCCATATCGTCATCGTCATCACTCATGTATCTCCTCCTTCATTTCAGATCGTGAGCTTCTGCTCTTCACGTCACAAAGTCTTTGCGTGTGCATTCCGTTAGTCTCTGACTCTTTTGAAGGCTTTGTTGGTGAAATGGCTTGATAATTGCAAGTAATAAAGTTCAGAGAAATGGAACCGAGTTTCGGCTTCTCAGTCACACTCCAGCTCTCCGCGCACAAACCACGTTGTGCACTTTGTTCGGAAAAAGTGAAACTTTCTGAACAATAAGATTCCACAGTTTCTAATCAGACCGGCGACTGCAACTTTCTCTGTTATAGCTCCTATGTACTGCGTCATATTATTCGCTGGTGCTACTTTTGCTTGTTGCTTCAGCTGGACCGCCAGACAAGGTAGTAAGACTTCCAGTGATAAATTTAAACCATTGTATGTTATATCCAACAACTGGGAACACGAGACAGTAACTTTGTACCTGCATACTAATTTACCGGTGATTGAGCGAGTGCAAATAAAATTGCTCAAATGAAACAAGCGTCACGCAGCGAAGCATGGGAAAAACACTAATCCAAGGTACGTTTCTCATCGTAACTTCGTAACATCCACTCACACTCTTCAGAATCTTGCACGTGGCTCGGTGGCTCTCGACTTCGGAGACTTATTTTACAGCCGGCTAAAATAAAACTTGGGGTCACATAAAACATCAAACTCGAGCAGTTTCAGATTTGACTGAGGGGTTTCGATTCATTTTATGTTCGTTTGTCCCACTTTCACTGGCCCTGGGGTTATTACGGATTACGGATGCAGCTCGAGTTTTATGAGTTTTTACGAGTTGCTAAACTAGATTTTCTTGTGTCAACGGAAGTGAGTTCATAAAAGTCGCTCTCAAATATTTGTTACATCTTCAAATTAAGTGCTTAGAAATAAACCGAGTCCTAATTTGAGTTTGCATGTAAATCAATTGGGCCACAGATGACGAAGCCTATGTAAAATGAACACCGGGCATCCGACCCGTAACATGCAGTACTCAATCAGTGCCGGCAATAATGAAAGGATGCGTATGCCATGGTAGTAATGAAGTAGCAGAGAAGCCAAAAAATAACTAAACCACGTGAAGTGTTTTCACAAAAAAATGTTTGCTCATGAAAGTACATAATTTGCGTGCGTGTAGCTTGTGGGCATGGTTTGGTTAAGAAA
This sequence comes from Mesaphorura macrochaeta, assembly GCA_034694545.1. Taxonomy (NCBI): domain Eukaryota; kingdom Metazoa; phylum Arthropoda; class Collembola; order Poduromorpha; family Tullbergiidae; genus Mesaphorura; species Mesaphorura macrochaeta. The sequence continues at coordinate 6,511 of JAQIUU010000205.1, forward strand.
CTCTTCTTGAGTCCCGAGTTTAGAAAAATAAATAAAAAAGTTCGACACAAATATTGGGAAGAAGCAACATTTTCATTTCCAGACTAAATGCTTTAGAACCCGTGCACGCCATTCAGTCAAGTACTGAGATTTGTTGAAACAAATTTAATAACCTAACAAAACAATCTCTAATATGCAACATGCAGCTGCACGGTTTACGATCGACCCATATAAATTCTGAATTCTACTTCATAGAATTGCCGTTACTTTGGTTGATTTTCAGCTGTCTCACAAAATAATTACGTTGATGCAAGCTTATGTAATTCTAGAACCACACTATATTTATTACTATAAAAAGGAAATGGCAAATCGGATTGGGTTTTTGAGTTGTGAAAGGAATCCCTTCTGTACTCATAATAGTAATGTCATACAGTGTTTGAGCTTCGAGTCAAACGTATTACGGCTGCCGAAACTAAATCTCGTGATGAGGATGAGTTCTCTGCTCTTCTACTTAGAATCAGGTTCACCAGTAATTCAATAAACCCTAATTAATAGGTTTCCACTCCAATCTGTCCTTTAGAAAAGTTGGAGACTGCCGACTGGGAAGCGGCGTTGGTTCTCTTGTGGTTTAAAATCAAAGAAATATGCTTTTAAAAGAATAAATTCATTCATTTGCAGAGCATGTTCTAGCTTTCGAGCACTTTGTATCTAGTATGTCACAATTTTACTAATTTAAATACATAGGAATTCGACCAGGCTCGGATTCCAATTACGTATATGCCAGTGCTCCTTTGTCCAAATGACACTGAACACTTCCAGAAATAATTTAGCGGCACTGCTTTAACCTGTGGCCTTGCGCTTGCCAGTGGGCAGCATGCCTTGTCGTGTCGGATTCCGAATCCGAATGTCAAGTTTGCGTATTTGGAGTACTAACAAAAGGCATGAATGTGTTTGGAAATATTTGAATTTAATTAAGCTTTTACGTTGCGAAATGTTCCCAACACTTTGTTCTAAACCGTTGTCCATGCAATCTCAAAATTCGCGATTATGGAATTGAGTCACAATGTCACAATTCGTTAATTATTACTCTCTCGGAATTATCAGTGCGCATTTCAACACCGTGTTAATACAATGAATTTTCTACGTGCATGAGACCGACACAGAATTAGTTCAAATTGATATCGACATATCCCATTCATGCTATAAGGGTTTTCCATATCCCATCGCATATTATTCATGCATACGAAAAACCACTGGAGTGAGATTGTAAACTTCTTTAAGCGTCCTCAGAATTGGCTTCTTACAGTTGAACTACGGAGAAACATAATAGAACCTGAAACAAGGTTAAAATAAAAATATAATTTTTATTCTACAAAAGACCGTAGCCGTAACTGCTGTGCCAACAACAGAAATTTACACCAGCATTAGATAGACAGGAAAATACTTACAATTAATGCATCATAAAGTAGGGCAACAAGCTCAGTGAAAATTTTTCTTGAGTTCTCCGAAGTCATCTGTTTTTGACTAAGGAAGGTAACAAAATATTAACTGACTGACTGACTCGTAGTGTAATGTGGCACTGTAGGCAATGCTGAGAATAATGAAAGACCGACCTTAAACTACTTTTCATCGATTCTCATTTGGACAATATAATGGAAGCCTTTGCTGTGGGAAAATGCTCAGACTTCTCAGTAAGCTCCAAAAACGTAGATGTACTGTACTATTCGTGAAATGAAATAGTGCAAAAAGAGCTTTCTTTTGTCTTTGATCAGGGAAACGCGTATGATATATGATCCATTTTGTTTTGTGGCTTGTGGAAGTGGAAAAGGTATCAAACGCGAGAACGAGGCAGGGAAGGAGACAGAAGGAGAAAAGTCTTAAGTTGGATGGACAGTTAAAATTTACAGCAAAGGTAATAATATAAGTGGTTTTCACTCATACGCGTGTTTGGAATGTAGACAGCAGGCAAGCGTGTCAGAGTGGCTATTAATGTCCACGTATAATTATGAAAAATACACTACTACACCGAATAGCGCAAATACCAATACCCTACAATGCTATGTGGCAGCGGTAAGCGCAGTCACATATTGGAAGCCGTGCTATGATATACTCTACTGTAGTGAGAAGTCTGTGCTCCCGTAATTTCTGTGAAATCATATTGCATCATGTTTGCACGTACTCCGCCTTCGATTCCTCCCACCGGTAATTAATTAATCTCTATTTCTGTTTGAATCCCTTCTGGACTTTTACACAGTAACTAATCCAGTTTAAATACTAACATTCGACGTTCGGCCTTCTGAATTCAACCTAACAGCGATTCTGCTATTATAATATCATCATCAGCGAGTGGAGAAAGTAGAGATGTCATATATGCGACGAACGCTGACCTTCGATACCTTATAGTCAGATGTTCTGACGCTCTGTATAGGACACCGATTAAATGACTTGCGTGCTTGCTGATTCTTCGAATGAAATTTTCTGAGAAATTGGAGGCCGTCGTTGGAGACTCTGTAAGTGGATGGAGTCACCACGACTGAGGCGGCTGGTCACGCGGCATATTTCTTAAATCTGCTTCATCTGCTAAGTAAGCTTCTTCAGTAGCTATTATTGATGCGATGCAAATGCATACTTTGTCATGGTCAAGTGGCTCTACTTCACGTGGAGCGGTTGCATTGCCAAGCTCTTTGTTTTGGAGATTGTGGATAAACTCACGTAAACCTCATGCAGACTCATGCTCGTCATCCTAATACGTAAGCGTAGGAAGTATTGCACAGACATTTCTGGGAAATCGGAATGATTTTAATCCGAAAATAAATTAATTTCATGAAGACATGCGTATAATAGGATTTTCTTTCCATATTAGGAAGAAGCACCACGAGCTGTAACAATTATGGGTTTCCAAAGCGGATACCGATAATTAACGTTGAAATCCCTTTTCGTGGTCACAGCGACCTCGAATTGACTGACTGATTCTCACACTGTGACCGGCGACCGTAGTCATACTAAAACTGAACCGTATGAAGAAATGCTGTATAGCTCAAACCGGTATTGGTGCACAATGCGTGTGTGCATAAATCCTTATCCGGTTGAGTGGACGTCTGGGGCCTGTCTGTGCCGGACGTTAAGTAGCATGACTGACTGCATAATCGAATATTTGTCGCACGCATTCAGCCCACAGTCGTATCAAATTTCTGATGCGCTCCTACTAAATATTCAATAATTCCGGCAAGTGAATTGCGTGAATTATTGTCTTTTGCTCATCGAAGTCAAAGCGAAGCGAGAGAGCTGAAGCCGTAGTCAATAGTCAATATGATATAATTTGTGTGAGGACCTGCACAACACACGCGCTAACCACTCACAACTCACAGCCGCTACAAATAATGTTTACTCAGGAAAAACAGTTCTGCTGCCTTCTACTGCTGCCTCTGCGCCCACATTTTGTAGACACAGCCATCTTATTTTCAATCCAAACAAACAGCACAGCGTTTATTAGCCACTGAGGGCTCGGACTCATCTAGCAGAGCAGCAATATAGTGTTGACTCGATTTAGAAGAGGCAGCATTTAATAAATCGATCCAGAATTGCCTTTAATAATTTGGAGAGACTCCTATTTATAGCTCCAGTCGTCCAGTCTCCAGTGGCAAGCGACTGGAGAATTCGTAGACAACCGCAAATGTGGCCTTCAAGTAACACTTGTAACACTCAGCACGTTCCCTTCGTGGTCCAAATGCACTCGTCATGAATAAAGATTGATTAACTCATTATTTACCCAGTCTCAGGCGTTGTCGGTTAGTCGGCTACGTAAACGGTAAACGCTAAAGAAAGAGAGTTCCACGTGCTACTGAAACCCTGTCAGTAATGGTTTCCAACTGACGACAGATTCATGGCACGGTCCCAGGCAAGCTGCTTAACGTCTCACCAGTCACCAGATGATGAAATTGTTTACCGAAACTCCGTCTACGAAAGTGTGGTTTGCATTTACTTCCACGCGGCAAACTAAGTAGCCAATTAATGCAGAGTAATTAACTCGACAGTGTCGAAAGGTCAGTGCCATTTCGCAATACATTGTCTCCTGCTGAATGAGCTCAGTCAGACAATTTCAAAGCTTGTTCGCTGTCTGGCTTACTTGGAGTCCTCTCTCCGAGACACCAAGCTCAAACGTTTAATTATGATGCAATTGTGCTGTCGTAGAATTAACCGGCATGGCTTTCTCTGCCCTACTCTAATTAATTTTCACCCTGACCTTGCGCCTTGCTTCAAGCGAACTGCAATCGTTAATAATCGCAGACCGTGTGACATTCCAGTTCTGTCATTTCTAATTTTTCTAACATTTCAACATTTTATTAAAAAGTTCTATCCGCTTATGGGAAATTAGTCATTGTGTACTGCTTGACTCTGCGCTAATATTGATAAGTCTCTGTGTTGCCTATCACTTGCGGGTATAATTTTTTTCCACGTGGCTCATGCCTACAGTAGTAAATTTCATTGCTGAATCGCCTCGCGTTTGCGTCTCGTTTCGACATTCCTTTGTCTGTATGCGAGCGAGAATTTGGTCAACTCTTCCACTGTCCGTTGAACTGGGTTTTATGAAAGTGTGGCCGCCTAACGCAATACCATCAACGATTCCGGGACTTAGGGCCTTGAAATTGAACTCGTGCTCGGAATAATTAATAAATTCGGGTTTATAACTCAAATTCATTTGCACGTTTAGTTTCATAACTTTGTGCCCTTGAATTTTTTGTTATCGTGGTAAAGCAAAGCAGCATTTTATACTCATTATCACATCGTTGAGTCAACTGAAAGAGATCGGCCACGATAAGGCAGAGGGTAACCGGAGACTTCTATATTTTCCGTTTGCCCACACCTAAAGCTATGCATAATACACGAACTCTGAATTCCATGCAACTTCGATTGTCAGATTATCTTGGCCATGAATCTTCGGTCTCTTCAACTTAATCGATAATATCGGAGAACAATTTTCCTACCTTGATTGCATCAGTTCATTTAATTTTGGTCTGACCTTTTCCATAAACCCAAATCAAGACGTGCGTTTTGTTTTAAGCGTTAGTTCCTTAGAATGATTGCGGAATCCGCGTATTATTTTTCTTGGGTCGGTCGACGCAAAGCCAACTCGCTTCCCTGCTTTCTCATGTTACCAATTATGATTGTATTATAAAAGTGTATTGTATAATTTCATGCAAAGACTCCTGCGGTCTTCTGTCCCGATGTTTTCATGCATGCTGGCATTTTGCGTGTTCCAGGCATATTTTGCTTGTGTGTGGTTCCATTTTCCATTCCTCTTACTGACAAGCTTGCGACACGACATGACCGCGTGCGAAAGCAATTGATTCTTTCAATTCCGTATAACGAGAATCAAGCATGACTGGACCGCACTTCGAGTAGATTGGAGAGTTAAGATTGCGCAAATTTTGTTCAGCTTGCTTCGGTGCACTGCACTGCACTTGCTCAAGCTCAAACGCTCCTGATCCTCATCCTTTGCATACTGGAAACTGGCAATACTAGTGAAATGCTCCTTGCTTGGCTTCTAACTCTTCTGTCCCAACTTTCCCCACGGATTTGGGCTTTAGACTTTAGACTGTCAGCAACCCACACATGGCATTTTGAAGCAGAGTTGCAAAATTAATGAACTTCGTCCCCAGGTGAGAGAGCAAAGTCGCCGAAGAGTAGCCACCGGCCATGGCCTAGACTGGAAAGAGGATTCATTTCCGATTATGCAGTACAAAGTCTAAACCTGAATTCAATCCAACGAGCCGCAGCTAAGGATTATATTTTCCATTTTCCTTCAAAGACGAGGGCGAGGCAGTTTACATCGCCATGAGCTTTGAATCTAGTGAAAGAACATTGAGGCTGCGGCTATCCATGTACGATTTACCGCGTCCTACTTTACTCATATTTTACTGTTTAATCTTAAAACTCGCATTTGTGATCTTCATGACTCACATTTTTTGTACCTATTGCACATTGGATCCTAAGTTGCCTAAGTCTCTGTTCATAAGTTGAATGAATGATCTTGATAGCCAGTCATCCCCCCTCAGTTTTCATGAACTGTTGGATTTTCTTTTACTCGCTTGAAGCCTCGATTGGAATTGCGGCTTGGGTCAGTGGAAGGTTGTGGAAGAATTGA
>JAQIUU010000206.1:0-12634 GCA_034694545.1 Mesaphorura macrochaeta
TTGGTTCCAGGAAATGTCAAAGAAATCGCCCTTAAAGGGGTCTCATGAGTCATAGTCTCATAATCTTCATTATGTCACAGAAAAATGAAAAATCTCAAGAAGTAAGAAGGACGAGACATGAGTCTGTCTGTGGTGCAATATAAATCGATAGTTTGTCTCGTCTCATTACATGCCATTCAAGAGATTAAGCACCAAACAGCTACACGGATTCGTATGCATGTACCTGGTAAAAAAAGTAGATGCAGATGGAATATGTGCGAATTACGAGTGAAATTTGGCAACAATGGTTGCCGCCGATGTGGCTGTAGGAAAGTCGTCGTTGTTCTCTCCTCTTGTCCGTACTGTACGTGTACACTTGTAGCCTGCACTAAACAGACCACATGATCAAGAACAAGATCATGTAGACCGTACAGTACAGTGTACTGTAGTAGACATATAGACAAGAAAGATCCGTTCCTATATTGCATTGATTGAATAGGTAGTGTCAGTTGTAAAGTTGGGATGGCGCCCTTTCTGCTGGTTATCGCTTCTTATACGCGTACGATACGCTCAGGCTATGCATATGTACTATTCCTATTGTGTGGCTGACTCGCCAACCAGCCAACCAACCACCAACTCTCGCTTTCTTCGACTCTGTTCGGCAGCCTGTGCCTGGCTTGTGTATTCTGTGTTGCTAGTCTGTTGGAGCAAGCTTTTCTGAACTCTGCTCGCCTATTTTGTCTACTCTGGCCTGACTGGCTTAAAGGGTTCTCTGTCTGTCTCTTGCTCTCTTCTTCACTCGACGTTGCGTTGTACGGGGCTGTTCGCTGGTTGTACAACGTTATAATGCAAATGTCTCCTTCGTACAAGAGCAGAAGCTGAAGCAAGAGCCCAACAGCCCCAGAGCAAGCAACAGCACAAGATGCAATCCTCTGCCACTGCTGCTGCTTTTTGATTACATGTAATAAATGATACTTTCCTTATACACTGTACGATAGGCTAGAGTAGATACGTATCAAAAGGAATTTTTCTTATTGTATTATACATAGGAACTGTTGCGAGTATAAAAATTAACTAAAAATGTAAATTAACCTCGACTTTTTTAAATAAACATCAGTTTAAATCAGTCAAACTTGCTGTTCCAGCATAAGCACCCACGGCAGACCCTCGGTTCCAGGAGTAACCTGAACTTTTCAGAACCCCTGAGTGGAAAATGAAGTGTACAACAATACAAGAGACTCGATCCGTTGGATAATAATCACAAAATGTGTAAGTTCTTCCATTTTAATTTACTCGAATTGGGTCATTATTGTTTTAGATATGTTATACTCATCGGACCATATCTTGTCTGACTCATCTACACTAACAAGTGGCGTTCAGTGCTCCAATAGGTTGGTTTTAGAGATTATCTACGAGAACAGTACGATCGGTACTGCATTGGCTGGATAAAAGTTCATTAGTTCTGTGACAGTTGATAAATTGAATCTCATTTGCCTAATCAATCGTGTGCAGCTCTGATAGAAATATTTTGTGAAAGATTCTGTGGACAGTTCACGTAATTTACTTAATATAGTCTTCCAAGAGGGAGAAAATAGAAAATAGGCTAAAGGGTAAACGCCACGGGTGGTTAAATACCCAGAAGTTAAATTTAATCACCACGCTATATGTATATTTTACAATAGAAGCAACACTCTAAGGCCCTACGGCATTGTCCCTTTGTTATTGGAGAGATGATAAGATTCCGGATCTCATTAAGGAAATTAGCAAACAGCGGGTGGCAATTGCGCTCAAACAGTATTGCCAAGTGTAACATAGTAGCAGTAGGGTAATACTGAAGTGAAGTAACTGGAACCATTATAAACATGATAATCTTCCTGACTGATAAATTCCTAGTGTTTGAGTAACTAATTAATTGAATGAAAGATTGTGCCTCATTTTAAGCGAGTTGCCTTGTTTCTTTCACTAAAGCCCTAGCCCTATGCCGTTATATCTTCCACAAGTGTTTTAGTACCGTAGGTTTGTGTAGCTGCCCATTACAACATTTTAAAATAGACGTGTACGCTGTTGTGTTCCTAATTTCTTCATCAAAATTTAATTTGACGAATCTTAACAATTTCAGTGAGTGATTTCATATTGTTTTTATTTTCTAATTTAGGAACGGCTCAAGATCTTGAGTAAGGCGTCTTACCATTCAGCATGTCACAAAGAGTGAAGAAGCCTGCCCGAGTAGAGGAGGCTCAGGGTAACCTATCTTAATACTTCATATTCATTTTTCGTCAATCGTCGAACATTTAACTAATTTTTTGCTAATTTTGTGTAGGCAAGCGTCGTCGTCGACGTCCCAGTGGGTCAGAGGACAACGACGAGGACGGCACGCGCTCTGGGTCTAACTCTGGCGGCGGCAATGGTTCACTCTGCGGAATGTGGACTCCACGACACTTAGGCGATCTCAAAGTTTCTTCTATTTACAATCGCAACTCGGCAGAGGCGCCTGCAGAGGTAAGTGTGGGACGCATTTACACAACTGACGCCATTAATTTCTTATACAATTTTGATTAATTTTTCTATCACGTTGTTTACATTATTACAGTTGTACAGAAAAGATCTTATAAGCGCTATGAAGTTGGCCGATAGTGAGCCGCTAACCCCAGAAGAATACTGGCTGATTACAGACCCTTGGAAACAAGAATGGGAGAAAGGAGTGCAGGTACGTTCAGTTTTCCTCGTAATAAGAATTTACTTTTGAAGTCTTGGTTATTGATTGTGTGAGTAATTTACATTTTTGTTAAGGTGCCTGTAAATCCCGAATCTCTTCCTGAGCCCGAAGTTGTAGTCATAAAGCCGGTGGCTGAACGTGGCCATGATTTTCGCCTGTATGTCTTAAAAAATTCACGTACTTAAGAACAACAATTTAAAACTTGAGCTTGAGCTAACTGTTATCGAATTTTAGGCCCAAGAAAAAATATGTACGAGTAAGTCATGACGACTTTTTCAACCCTGACTATCATCAGCTTGTTTCGACCGCGGCTAGAGCAGAAAAAGTGTGCAGCTACGATCTTGACGACGTGGACAGTGCGTGGTTAACTTGTACGAATTCAGATAGAGGAATGCAATCATTACCAGTAGTTTCTGAATTCCTTATGGAACAAGTGATTGAGGAATTAGAGTTGCAGTGCTGGGAACAAGTTCAAACCATAATTAAAAGTCAGGAAGGTCTCGGAATTGAGTATGATGAAAATGTCATCTGCGACGTCTGTCGTTCTGTAAGTATAGATTTACCCTTTGATCTACCATAATATGAAAGCCTGCAGTAAATAAATCTTGCATTCTCTCTAGCCCGAGTGTGAGGAAGGAAACGAAATGGTTTTCTGTGATTCCTGCAATATTTGTGTTCATCAAGCTTGCTATGGGATAATTACAATTCCTTCTGGTCCATGGATGTGCAGAACTTGTAGTACGTACATCTTAATTGTCCGTGCTCATTTGAAACAAATTTTAAGTTCGCATTTATATTTACATTTATGTACATTTTTAGCTCTTGGTGTGAAACCTCCCTGTCTACTCTGTCCGAATATTGGAGGCGCTATGAAATCTACAAGGTCTGGCAACAAATGGGCCCACGTTGCATGTGCTATTTGGATTCCTGAAGTAAGTATAGGGTCTGTGGAAAAAATGGAACCAATCACCAAAGTCTCTGGCATTCCGGTAAGTGACGTATTTTACCTTTAACGGATGTTATGAATGTAATTGAAAGAATTGAGAGCACTGCTAATGAAATTTTAACTCAACAGCAAAGTCGCTGGTCCCTCGTTTGTGTACTCTGCAAAGAGAAGGTAGGAGCGTGTATACAGTGTTCTGTGAAGACCTGTAAGACGGCGTACCATGTGACTTGTGCTTTCAAGAATGGATTAGAGATGAAGCCAATCATAGTAGATGAGAATGCCGAAGATGGAATCAAATTAAGAGTAAGTTTTCAGTTAAAAAGTCTGTAACATTTTTGTTTTGTACTGTTTGTTATGTATTTTTGTCTTTTAACTTATTTCAGTCATACTGTGAGAAACACAGCGTCAGTACGAAGAAGGAGAAAAGCCATTCAGGATCTGACGAAGAAGGTGAGAAGAAAAGCAAATCTCGTTCCATGACGGCTGAGGAACGTAACCAAGCCCGAGCGGAAAAGTAAGTTTAAATCAAAGTAAATTAAAGAATTCCAAACGATTGGCCGTGTTTTCATTTGGTTAATTTTTTATACAGACTCCAACAAATTGAGTCTGAATTCTTCAAGTACGTGAGATTAAAGGATGTTTCTCAGAATTTGGCTGTAGACATGGATATTGTTAACTTAATTTACAATTATTGGAAGCTGAAGCGTCACGTAAGCCTTGATGAAATTTCCATGAATTCTGAGTTCGTGCCAATATACCTAACGGAGCATTATATTTTAATTTTGAAACAGTCACGAAACAATCGCCCACTTGTTCCTCCTCGTCCTGAAACAACACAACTGCTAACCCAGCAGCAAGAGCAAGATTTGGAACAAATGAAAATGTTTGTCCAACTTAGACAGGATCTTGAACGGGTATGCACACTAAATTGCGCCTATTTCAGCCTTCCGGGTCCTTGCTCACGATAGCTTTACACACACTTTAGGTTCGAAATCTCTGCTACATGGTGGGTCGTCGGGAAAAGCTGTCGAGATCGTATCTACGGTTACGCGAACAAACTTTTCAGAAGCAGGTACGTGGAAAAAATCGAAATGCTCATTAATGTCGTTTATTTTATTTCTACAATTTTTTTCTGCAACAGGTGGCTGTTGTGACTGACAAATCATTTGATTTCGAGAGTTTAAGAGAAATTGAAAAAGGGGCAATTCTTGACGCCAACCACGGACCATCTATCTATGATCAATTCTTTACCGACAACTCTTCGCCTAGTGACTACAAAAGCTACGATGTTCTCACTAGTTTAATCGCTGGCGAGGAGAGTCGAATTAATGGCGTGCTTAAAGCCAAAAGGAAGCGGGGAAAACATGACTTAAACCCATACAAGAAAACATTTGTAAACGGTGCGCGTCGACGAAATGTTTTAGGGGAAAGTTGTTCCAGTCTTAGTGAAAGTGAGGCCAGTGTAGTTGCTCCAACCACCAGTACGAAGGGAAAGATGAAGGGAAGGAAGAAAGCGGCTGTGGCAGAACCTGACATGAATCAAACCAACAAACAACTTTCATCATATCTGATTGAAACTGACTCCAGCATGGATGCGATCATTATGAGCAACATGACAACTGTGCGAAAAAAGTCGCCACCTAAGAAAACTGTAAAGAAAAGTGGACTGAAGCAAATGGAAAAGAAACTTCTACTTTCATCAGCGTCAGATTCAGATGATTTGGAATTGCCGCAAGTTAAGGTCAAACGCGGGCCTAAACCGAAACGTGATAAAGCTCCTATTTACTCTGATACGGACTCCGAAGCTGCCAGCAGGAGAATAAACAATATAATAAATGCAGTGGCAACAAAGGGAGCCCTAAAAGAATTCACAGGACGTAAGAACAAAAAAGCTGAAGCAAAGGTTCCACCTGTGAAGAAAGGACGTGGCCCTGGTCGGAAAAAGAAAGACGCTGACCTCGAGGCTACAGAATTAATTGTACCCCAGCGGGAAGCAGCCAAAAAAGCAAGCGAGAGTATTCGCACTGTGAAAGGGGCGAAATTGCCAGGTGGTGAAGACTCCGTGGACCTTGAGACCCTATCTGTGGGAAACGAAGGCTCTGCAAACCGGAAAGGCAGAGGTGACTCCGACTCCGAGAAACCCAACAAACGGAAAGAAAGAGGTAGGAAACCCAAAACTAGAGATGCTTTTGATGAAGAAAAGGACGAATATGACTTTGAAGATGGATCGATGGACCCAAACTCGTCGTCCGTGTCTTATGTCCCACAACGACAAGCGGCAAAAAAGGCCGCCGAACATATCAGATCTGGTTTGAGTAACATCGTTGCGGCCAGGCTGATAATTGAAGATGAAATGGAGGCTGCGCGTAAGAAGAACAAACATGAGAAGTCGGGCAAAAGCCGAGGACTAGACTCAAATGACGACGATGAAAAAGTCTCGCATCGGCTAAGGCGAAAATCAGGATCGCCGAGGCACCTTGTCGATTTATCTGTTGAAGATTCCCAAGAGGCTCCATCCAAACTTGCCAAATTAAAAGATGTGAAAGGTTTGTATTGTTCGGGTTTCCTGAGTTGTTTTGGGTAGTCAATACTTCAATTCAATATGTTATTTCCTAAATTTTACTTTAATGTTACGTCAGCGATTTTGATCCTCAAATGCCCATATGCCCATATATCTCATGTGACTTTCATTTTCATTTTGTGTATTTTGTTTGAATTACAGGTGATGGTGCTAAAGCAAGTGGTAGAACTGGTAGAAAAGAATCTATCAAGTCTCCGGCGAGAGAGGGGACGACCAAATCGAAAGACACAGACTGGCCCTTTCTTGACAAGGGGTCGCAGTCAGCGTGTCGACGAAGCAGGGGGCGGAGCAGCAGCTCAAGCTGCAGCAGCAGTTCTAGTAGCTCCGGGTCGTCCTCCTCAAGCCGCTCCTCGTCTTCATCACGTTCGTCATCACCTGCATCTGCGTCCCCTGTACCCAGTCCTACCAGAAAATCTATCCCCTCATCACAGTCTCCGTCAATCTATTCGACCTCTCAGGGGCCTGGTAGGAAGCTTAAAACTTCCGAGCGGGGCCCGAGCAATCGAAGTCGGGCGGAGACTACTCAGAGAGCGAAACCTGCCGCCAAAGGTCGTCGACCCGGAAAGTCTGGACCAGGGCGAAGTGCACATGCAAGTGCACGCGACTCATCACCTGAGCCAGAGCTCACTCAGACAACAGCCAGAAGTAGCTCCGTCTCACCTGCCAAACTTCAACAGAAGAACCACGCGGGCAGGGGTGGAGACACCGACAAGAGTCCTTCGTCTTCACTCTCTTCACGATTCAATGGTGTCTCGAGACCTTCTCAAAAGAAAAGTCCACGAGGAAATCGAGAATCAAAGTTCACCGAAGGTGAAGAAGACATCCAAGAAAGAAATCAAGCGGCAGCCACGACGAATCAACACGAAAAGGCAACTACGTCCAAGGCGCTAGGTCTTCAACTATCCTCGGACTCGGAATCAGAAGTTCACAATGCAAAGCAATCTCCCGTGAAATCTAAAGCAAAGCAGTCCTCAGCCGAGGGTAGACGAGGTAGCGAGCCGTCAGACAAATCCAGAAGGCGCCGATCAGGTCATTTGTCTGAATCAGACACATCAGTAGTAGAAGAGAAAGAAAATACACATTTCGGTTCGGTCAAGAAAGGCCAGAATGTCCCTGCATCGGTTTCTGTACTATCACCTTTGATTCCAGCGTTCGACAACAAGGACCAAGAGGAGCATCCTAGGCATCCTTCCACGTCACACACTGAACCAGAAGCAAAGCGGGCGAGGATGGATGGACAGAATGACACCCACGGACACAGTCATGCGTCAGTGGAAACATCTACAACTCGTTCATTACCACCTCTTTCGGATCAACCTAAAACACTTTTTGATCCTGAGCTTATGGATTTTGATAACGATCTATATGATCTTGCCCGAAGTGTTACGGAAGACTACTCCCAACCTTACCAGGGAGAGGAAGGGGCTGGCAGTGGATCTTTGTCGTTCACATTCTCTCAAGATTTATTGTGCCGCGAGGATAACAAAGAAGATTCAGCCCGTGCAACTTTAAATTTGGTAGAAAAACTTAGACTTCAACATATGAGGAAGTCTGGGGCGCCACACCGACCTTCAACTGAATCGGATACCGGTGAGCCAAATTCAGAGGACGGACAGCCCGAAAAGGCAAAAGAGCCGACCATTATACTACCACCGTTGACAATTGAGACGGAACTTCCTGAGAAAGTTGGTGCAGCGAAATCTCACTCGGGTCCTATTCTCGAAAGCCCCGGCCGGTGCAAATCTATACAGGGAGACGAGAGATGGGTTCCTCCAAGCGATGTAATGTATCCCTCGCCGCATAGGAAGGTGTCACCCAAGAAAAGCATAGACGGAAAAGATGAGAATCTGGATTTCCAGAAGGTATTGCAGCTTAACTACCAGCAAAACCAAACAAACCTAAGCAAGAAGGATGAATCTCCTGACCTCATCAAAATGAAGAACTTAAGCGCAGTCTCTCCATCGGTAATGCCACATTCCATGAATACGGATGAAACTCGGCATGGAGTTAGTAGACCATCAACCACTAGTTCAGCTCAAAATTCTCCTGTTCCACCCGGACTGAATATACAATCTGGTCTCCCATACAATACTTCTGGATTCCAAATGGCACCGTTCATGTATCCAATCACGTCATCACTAGCAAGCGTCGTGACATCGCTTGCAAACGGCAATCCAATTTCCTTCTTTCATCCTCATTCAAACCATGCCTCGTTACCAAAAGTATCACCAAACCTCGTTACTACTGCAAGTTCTGTAGGAACCCCTCCGCCCGGTTTCCCGTCTTCCTTTCCTCCGCATTTTATGTCCAACGCCCAGAAAATTGATAGTGCTCAATCGACACCGTCACCGTCTCCATTGGATCATTCCCGACGAGGTTCTGAACTCCTGTCAGAGAACTCAATATCGGGTGTTGGGATGCCTCCTCTCTCAAAACCACCGCTCACATCTCCATCAGTACTCTTAGCTGCAAATTCTGTTAGCAGATCAATGGTCGCTCCTCCTCAATCAACGGTTGCTCAAATAATTGAAAGTGTTGTAATTCAAGCGTCGAACAATCAGGCCCACAACCAATCTGGCAAAAGCCCAGGAATGGGAATGAACGCTGGTGCTCATTCTCGACAACCACCAAACATTGTATTTACATCAGCAAGCAATTACAGTCGACATCCCAATCCTGTGACCAGTGTTTCGTCAACAATGAGCAACGTTCATGTAGCCAATAAGTCCCCAGTGTCGTCTCCTGTCCCTCAGTCTAAGATAAACCTCATCGATGCTGTGGTATCAGATTTCAGTGCCATCTTATCTAACAAAACGACTGAAAATATCATTCTTACAAAAACACCACAGCCACATCGGGAACCTCCACCAGTAATTGTGCAAAACATAGCTACAAGTCCAAGGGGAAGCACCGCTGGAAAATCTAAGAAACCTACCACTCCATGGAAAAAGGCCGAGGAAGTTAGTCCAAAACCAGCGAAGGTTAAGCCAGAACGAAAAATGAGTGGCACATCACCTGCTCGAGGGAGTACAAAAACTGCTCCAGCAAAACGTGCAGGGGGACGTGGTAAAATGAAAGGCAAAAATTTTCTTGTGCGGAAAGATTTAGCGGGAACGGTTTATGACATTGACTTCGACGAGTTTGAGGAAAATGCGGAAGGTAAATTTGACCTAAGATCAATGCGTGAGCGACGGAAATCTAGCGACATGCAGTCAGAATGCAGAAAATCAGAAAGTTCAAATCCTAGTCCAATCCAGGTGGAGAAACCTTCTCCAAAGTACAGAAGTAGTTTCGACAGCGATATTAGTGTACTTAGCCGTAGCGACAAACCGTACCCTTTACTGCAGGCTCCTTTGCCAGGGCCAGTAGATATGAGAACGTACTCACTGGGTGAACTCAAGCATAGTGCTCCATTCGAGAAGGTTAATTTTCCACTTGGCAAGGATCCGAACTCTAACGAGATTGCGTCATTGTTAATGGGGACAAACAACCAGACTCATGTAAATGACTTGGAAGAACTAGACAAGACATTAGAAGAACTTACAACCAATCAGAAGTCAGCAATGGCATCCTCGTCTAGTGCTTCGTTTTCGTTTCAACAACAAAGTGGAAACTATCCTAAGCCAAATATTCCAGGCTTCCAGCGTAGTGACCTCGGAGTTCCTAGTAACAACCTGTCATCTGGATTGACACAGGACGACAAAGAATGCAGAAATCAATTAAAGTTTAAGATAAAAGGTCCATTCTTGGATTCCAACTACGGATCACATTCTATTACCCCATCAGTTGCTCCTGGAAATTTCCAAACATCGCATTACCACAATCCAGCTGAAGTTCCACTTCCAATGATGATGAATGTTACGCCTATGATGAATAATACTTCGAATCTTCGAAGAATGAGAAAGAAGGAGCTCCTTCGGCAGTATTGCACACAGGATATGAATATGGATGGAAGCTCTCTAAATACATCATACGGAAATGACATGGGACAGTACAATCCCACTCACCCCCTCAACCGATCAGTTATTACAATACCCAAGGCTGTGGCTTCAATGGCAATCATACCCACAAAAGATGATTACAGGTTTGACAACTTATCGGACATAGAAAGTAATGGAAGCAATACACTTCCAACACCTTCGAAAAAGCCACCTGAGAAGAAACGCCGCAGTAGGGGTGGAGTAAGGGAAATGGTCGCGCTCGGCATTCTTCCTCCCGAAGCAGGAAGAGAAAGGAAATGTGATCGAAACAAAGATGCTCAACATTCAGAAACAGAATCAAACGGAAGAAAACGACCGCGAATTGCTACCAAGCCTAATCGTAGTGCTTTCATTCCTCCAACCCTTGAGGATGATGAATTTTCAAACGTTCTTGGATTGGGTTCAGTTGGCGGATCTGCTATGAGCAATGCTAGACAAGCAACAGCAACCACAAGTGTCATCACAGCTGTGAATCATCCGACACCTAAACTAAAAATCAAGTTTGGTGATTTGTCATCCAAAGTCAGTCAGGTACCGACTTCTACTCCAAATACAAATGCTGTGATCCAACTGAGTGACTCTGAAAAGGACCAACCAAGCAAAAGGGCTAAGGGTCGCCCTCCCAAGAAGCGAGGAATTTCGGAGATGGCTCCAACACCACCAAGCATGGAAGAATTAAAGCGGCAAAATATGCAGTTCAGAGAGATGATCAGCAAGCAATTCGCGAAGCATGAAAAGAAAACAAGTGGTGGCAAAAAGAAGTCCAAGAAGAAGTCAAAATCTAAGAAGTCTCAGCCCAACGAAAGTAAAGAAGCTTATGATGCGGAGGTGAAAGTTGTTGCAAATGTTTCAGCTTCAATCCCAAAATTGATCTTCAGATTTAATAAAAGCAAGGCGGCCAATTCTGGCAGTGATGCTATTAAAGTTGAAGAAGCTTCAAGTCCAGCAAGCAACCACAGTCACGAAAATGGACCAACGTCAATTTCAAAAATAGTTGAAAATCATAGTGATAATTTGAATCTCGTCAATAACTGTGAAGATGTTTCCTCGGCAGCTCTAAAATTTGAAAACTTTGGTGAAAATAATGACTCTGGATTTACTGGGAGCAGTGAAGGGAGCAACAGTAGTGGTGGACAAAGTGGAGTTGTGCAGAAACCAAAAACTGGCAACGCAAAAGGCAGAAATACCAAGAAATTAAAGGACACGATTGTTAACAACAGTGCAGGCGTTATGGTCAATGACTCTGAAGTTTCAAAAGATGAACCAAACAACAGTGCAAGTGCAGGCAGCTTAACTGAAGGGAGTAAGGACAATCCACCTACAAGTTTAGGAAACGAATCACTCAATTCAACCTATACCGGCACAACATCTTCATCAACAATCGGCAAAACAGTAGTGGCTACGAACTCAGACTCTCATGAAATGAAAAGAGAAGCGAATTTGAAATTGCAGCCGATTCGTCTTAAGATTAGCAGATGCTTTGAAGGAAATTACTCACTAAAAAATAAACAAAACGAAGCTGAAACTCAGAATTCAACCCCCCAGCCATCGGACAGCTGTGAAGTTAGATGACCTTTTGAGTGCGTTTGTTAGTTCTCTGGGCTCCTCTTTATAAATTGAATTCAAGATGTGTGGAAATTATACGACTACTGTGCCATGCTGCATTATCTGGCTGAAAACATGAAACATTGGTAGCATTTCTTTTGCAAGTGCAGTACAAGCCAACGATTCATTTATAGTTTCCCTACCAGTAAAATTAAATTTAAGGTTTTATACTCGCCAGTACCAGTGAAGAGTGTCACTTATAAGTGCATGGATTTCGGTGGTTTACGTATCTGCGACGCGCTGGAGACTGGTTTGATACATAGGTCTGTAGTTTGTGGAGCATGATTACCGAACCGTTTTGTATTAGCCAAATTCTCTTCTACTTCCTATCTAGGTACTTTCTCTTCCGAAATATTATTCTCATATGTGGTATAATGTACCATCGTTTATATAGAATACGTAACTTTAGCGAGACACTGAATGGTTGAGAGTCCGTTCACCAAGCTTGCAGGTTTATTAGGCTACAGAATGAGTGAAAAAAGCTGACAAACGGCGTCGCCCACTACGTCGTTGGAAGGCACTGGCACAGAATCAGATTCGAGAAGAAAGATGTGGAAATTAGTATTGAACACATTAATCTTGTACTACAGCAGTAATTAACTGTAAAAATTAACGATGCAATTTAGAATATTTTAACGTAAGACATATTTCGATTTAGATTAGATTAGATCTAAACTTACATTATTGTCCCTCAATGTAAATGTAAATATAAAAGCGTAGCATTTAAATTATACATAATACGACATCGCGTAAGTTGTGTCGCAGGCTAAGGAACAAATAGCTTTTGATGAGAGAGTGTCCGATGTGTACCTACATCAGCAAGAACA
>JAQIUU010000207.1:0-12633 GCA_034694545.1 Mesaphorura macrochaeta
TGATCTGACCCCATGTTTTCAAAACACCGTCCTCGTCTGGGCGCCTTGTGCCTTCCTCTGGGCTTGGTCCGGCTACCAAATCTATACGAGTATGCATTCCTTTACGAAGAACATCCCCTGGAATTCATTCAACATCATGAAGATCGCCTTCTCGGGGCTCCTCATCTTGATACAGATCCTGGAGCTTGTGTATCTCATCATTCACGCATGGGACGAAGACAGTATTTGGTACACAGCGGACATCGCGGCTCCAATCATCAAACTGTTCACATTCGCCGTCGTACTGTTTCTGGACGTCTTCAACCGACATCATGGAGTCAGGTCTTCTGGCACGATATTCCTCTTCTGGTTCCTGTTCGCAGTCTGTGAAGCGATTGGATTCCGAGCCGCGATTCGCCAATCCGACGAGCATCCTAAATACAAGATCACGTACATGTACGTCCTGGAAGTGATTTATTACCCTCTCATTCTGGGACAGCTCCTCCTGAATTGCTGGGCAGACGCGCCTCCGCGAGAACATGGCCCAATTCCAGTCGGTGGAAAATCGCGTGCGTGTGTGTGTCCTGAACATGCATCATCTTTTCCTTCCCGACTCTTTTTCGTGTGGTTTGAGAAACTAGCACGCCTGGGCTACAAGAAGCCTCTTGAAATGGAGGACCTCTGGAGTTTAAACCCCGAAGATACTTGTCAGTACCTCAACGCAAGATTTCAGAGGTGGAAGCAAAAGAACACGTCGACTTCTCGGTCACAAGCAAGTAATTTACTTTACCACCTGGCCAAGGTGTTTGGCGGCACCTTCCTCTTCGCGAGTCTCCTCTCTGTCTTGGCGGATCTTGTCATTTTTACAACGCCGCAAATTCTCAGGTAACTTTTAGCTATTATAATGTTGCAAGCTTAGAGGTTTCTACGTTCCCAATTTACACACATACCTTACTTGCCTTTTGTAGCTTGTTGATTGGACACGTGACCGAAGGCAACTCTGAGGAAACCTGGAAAGGCTACTTCTACGCTGTGCTCCTCTTCCTCGCTGGGTCAACGTCGACACTCCTCGTGAGCCACAACAACCAGTACCTGTCCCTAATCGGGATGCGGGTCCGCACCGTCGTCGTGAGCGCCATTTACGCCAAGACTGTACGACTCTCGAATTCCGCCCGTGAAGAGTTCACCGTCGGAGAAGTCACGAACCTCATGAGCACCGACACTCAACGCTTAGCTGACCTGTGTCCGTTCATTGACCTGATATGGAGTGCTCCCTTGGAAATTGGACTCAGCCTGTATTTCCTGTGGCAAGTTCTTGGCCCATCCGTCCTGGCTGGAGTCGGCGTCATGATCCTGATTCAGCCCGCGAACGCGTACATGACTTCCAAGCACAATCAGTTTCACACGGAGCTTATGAAGCTAAAGGACAGACGAATCAAGCTCATGAACGAAATTCTGGCTGGAATCAAAGTGCTGAAGCTCTACGCGTGGGAGCCTTGCTTTGAGAGCCAAATCATGGATCTCCGAGCACAGGAACTGAAAGTCCTCCGGAAGTCGGCACTTCTTGTCGCTGTAAGCACGTGTGTGTGGACGTGCGCTCCTTTCTTCGTCTCCGCAGTGACATTTGCGACCTACGTGCTGCTGGACGAGAGCAATGTGCTGGATGCTCGGAAGGCTTTCGTCTCGCTATCGCTGTTCAATATTCTGCGGATTGGTGTGAATATGTTTCCTGTGATGCTCGTGTTCATGGTACAGGCGCGAGTGAGTGTCAAGCGGATTAATAAGTTTATGAATGCTGAGGAGGTTCTGGACGACGCAGTGAACCATGACCCCGATGAAGGTAAATTCTTACATTCATGAGATCTTTGAACTCAATATATTTATTTTGGGTGATAAATATGAATTTTTTTACTTTAATTTCTGTTGGATTTAAGCAGCCAATCAAATTTCGGTCCGAAGTGGCAACTTTTCGTGGAAGAAAGACACGCCTGTGCTGCGAAACATTAATTTCAACGTTAAGGAAGGTAAGCATATGCCCGAAAAGCTATAACCTTCGTGCTTGGTTGCTTTGTGGTTGGCCTTGGAAAAATTGAAAGAATAAATCCATTGACATTTCGCTTGTTTGAATTTTAGGACAGCTTGTGGCCATTCTTGGCTCCGTCGGCTCTGGCAAATCTACGCTCCTTTCAGCCATCCTTGGGGAAGTCGACCACAAATCTGGACATGTACACACGAAGGGTCAAATTGCATACGTCGCACAACAGGCATGGATCCAGCACGCGACTGTCCGTGAAAATATTCTATTTGGGCTCCCATTTGACGAAAGTAAATACGAGAAAGTGGTCGACGCCTGTGCCCTGCGCCCCGACCTGGAAATCCTGCCAGCCGGAGACAAAACTGAAATCGGGGAGAAGGGAATCAATCTCAGTGGTGGCCAAAAGCAGCGCGTTGCTCTAGCACGTGCCACGTACGCGTACAGTCACACTGATTTGTACCTGCTGGACGACCCGCTCAGCGCTGTCGACTCTCACGTGGCGAAGCAGTTGTTCAATGAGGTCATTGGGCCCACGGGGATTCTGAAACGGAAAACACGCGTTTTGGTCACTCATGGAGTCACATTCCTCCCACAAATGGACAACATCGTCGTACTCGCTAACGGAGAAATTAGTGAGCAAGGTACATACAAGGAACTGCTCGCGAAGAAGGGAGAGTTCGCAGATTTTTTGATACAGCACATTGCCAATGAAGACGCCGAGGGAGCAGGTGATGGGGAAGTAGGCGCTTCGGCAATCATCAGCGACCTTGAAGACGCGCTGGGGTCGAAGGAAGAGCTGGCACGACGGAAGTCCAGGATTTCAGATGGTGAAGACATGAGCAACAAATACGGACGCCAGTTATCCAAACAGATGTCCATCATGTCAACGACGAGCGTCTTCTCTGAGGAAGCAGAAGCTGGAGATTCTTCGACCGTGGCATCAACTCCACGTCGACTCAACCGTGCAAGCAAAGAGTCAAAGGAAACTGGCCGTGATTCAAAGGCAAAAGATCGCCTGATTGAAGCAGAAGAGGCAGAAACGGGATCAGTGAAACTTGGAGTCGTGTTAACCTACATTCGTGCCGTGGGGATCGCAATGGCGTCAAGCGCAGTGATCATGCAACTGATGACTCACATCCTTCTCGCGGGTTCCAACTTCTGGTTGTCTGTTTGGGCAGATGATAATGCGAGCAACAACAAGACAGACACGTACCTTGCCATCTATGTAGCCCTCGGAGTGGGTCAAGCGTTGGCGACATTTGTGGCAGTCACCGTCATGGCTTATGGCTGCCTCCGAGCTTCGAGCCTCCTCCATAATAAAATGCTGCACAGAATACTTCGAGCTCCGATGTGGTTCTTCGACACAACACCGACTGGCCGAATTGTGAACCGCTTCGGGAAGGACATCGATACCGCCGATAACTCAATTCCAAACTCCATGTCTTATGGACTCAATTGCATATTTCAGGTGCTTCTTACCCTTCTCGTAATATGCTACGTGACACCAGTATTCATCGCCATCATCATCTCCGTCGCGGTCTTCTATTTCTTCGCCCAACGGTACTACGTCGCCACGTCACGTCAGCTTCGGCGTCTGGAATCAGTCACTCGCTCACCCATCTATTCCCACTTTGGGGAAACGCTCAGCGGAGCGGGGACGACAACAATTCGTGCTTTCGGCGTCCAAGAGCGATTCATCTCCGAGCTGGAGTCTCGCATCGACCAGAATCAAGCCACGCAATTCCCGACGATTGTTGCCAACCGGTTTCTGGGTGTGATCCTGGAAATGTTGGGGAATCTTATCATTCTATGCGCCGCACTGCTTGCTGTGTGGTCACGCGGCTCGCTGACGGCGGGTCTCGTCGGCCTTAGCGTGACGTACTCACTTCAGATTACGCAGACACTCAATTACCTTGTCCGAGCCGTTTCGGACGCTGAGACGAACCTGGTTTCAGTGGAAAGGCTGAAGGAGTATGGAGAAGTGGTTCAAGAAGCGGATTATGAGAACAAGAACACCAAATCACCCAAAGCGTGGCCCGATTCCGGTGAAGTTGTATTCGAGAAATACCAAACGCGTTACAGAGAAGGACTTGACCTCGTCCTTCGCGATGTCACCTGCAAAATTGAGCCTGGAGAAAAGATTGGGATCGTAGGACGAACGGGAGCAGGAAAATCATCGCTTACACTCGGCCTGTTTAGACTCATCGAAGCTGCGGGAGGAGTCATAAAAATTGACGGCGTGGACATCGCGAACTTGGGACTGCATAACCTGCGTAGTAAACTCACAATTATTCCCCAGGACCCCGTAATATTCTCAGGGTCACTCCGACTCAATTTGGACCCCTTCAACGAACACACTGATGAGCAGCTTTGGAGATCGCTTGAGCTCGCGCATTTGAAGCCCTTCGTCAAGGGTTTGGACGGTGTACTCGGCTACGAGCTCTCGGAAGGCGGAGAGAATCTGAGTGTTGGACAACGCCAACTCGTTTGCCTTGCTCGTGCCCTGCTTCGTAAATCTAAGATCCTCGTCCTGGATGAAGCGACGGCCGCCATCGACCTCGAAACCGACGATCTAATTCAGGAAACAATCCGAAAAGAATTTGCCGAGTGTACAATTCTCACCATCGCGCATCGCCTGAACACGATCATGGATTATGGGCGAGTCATGGTGCTCGATCACGGTGTTATCAGTGAATTTGACACTCCCGAGAACCTCCTGCGAGACAAGAGCTCAACGTTTCATAGTGTGGCGCAAGATGCGGGCTTGATTTAGGCTTAGACTGCTGTTTTCTGTATTTGTTTTTTATAAAATTCTTGTCTTTTCAAAAATAAAACTAGAAGATTCCAAATGTTTATGCCGAGCAAACTTAGCTCTGGTTCTGCATTGAAAATGGTCAGCAATTTTATCATGCGCTACAACTACAAGTCAATGAAGTGATAACAACTGTTGCCTTATCTTGAGCAGTAATTCATTCCCTGAGTCAGCTATCATGAGCTTATTTTATAATAATAATATCAACTCAATAAAACAATTGACTCTCGCTGCTTTTGAATTGAAATCGATTGCGCGTGCTGATAAGTAATAAATCATTAAATCATAGTAAATGAATAAATAAAATTGTGCAGGCCATAATGCCATCCCATAAACAAATTCTGGATACCCGAAGTGTCGAAGTAGTAGATGGTCTCATTATCTGACATTTGTTAAATACACTCGTCGTAAGTCGTAAGTGATAGCGATAGCGAAGACTCGACTCGTGAGCTACACATCGCGTGAATCGATATTTACCATGGACCTGTTCAGTGTTTGCGGAGAAATTCTGAACTCTTACCGAGACGAAATATGTGTCGCAAGCGCAACGGGTCAACAAATTCCACACGATCAGTTCAAGCAAGGTGTGGACTCAGCTTACTTTGCTCAGGGTCAGCAAGCCAACTACAGTGAACAAGTCCAAAAATTTGGTTACATACGCAATGACGTACCAGCACATGGAGATCTGGTCAAGGCTCAAATCATTGGGTGCGTGTGCTTGGAGCGCATATTGCGTGTGGACACTACAGTCTCTATCGTGGCACTTGGCGGCGGCCCTGCGACCGATATTTTTGGCATACTCGGTTGGCTGGCTCAGGCTCGCAGAGAGCAGCAGCAGCAGCGAACTCCTTTGGAAATTGAGTACACATGCATTGATAGAGAGAACTGGGAACAAGTTTGCACGGCTCATGTAATCCCTGTACTCCAGGCACGTGCTGGAACGCTTAATACGACCCTCAACATAAATTTTGAGACGATGGACATCTGCTCAGCTCCTCCGCTGGGAAATACTGCGCTGGAACTTTTCACAGATGTGGATTTGGTCACTTGCGTGTACCTCTTCTCAGAAATTTGGAAGAGGACTGCAGCCGAAAAGGAGCACGCTGCCCAAAATTTGGTGCAGTTCATGCGGAATACCAGACCTGGAACTTTATTTCTTTTCATCGATATTGCAGACGCAAACAGTGAGGTTCGAGGCTGGCTCGATAGTATCGTGGTTCGCAGTCAAATCCGCTTCAATCTGCTGTGTGCGACGGACAAATACGAGCATAAAGTTGACTCCTCACAGGAAAAGACGAATCTTGGTGAACACTTCTCTTGCGACTGCATGCCCAAGCTGGGCCTGCTGTATTTCTCCCGTGTGTGGCAGAAAGCCTAAGGATGCCTAAATTGTTATTGTTATTATTCCCCAATTTCCCCTTGTACTATACGTACCTGTCTTGTGGTTTTTTCTTGGAACCTGATGTACGCATGTACGGAATAAATTTGGGTGCTATTTGTGAAATTATGTTAGTGGCAATGCAATGGTCAGTTTTTCTACTAACTCTATTGGCATACGCGTGGCGTAGCCGGAGCCGGAACTCACCTGTCCTCGTGGCATTCATCAGTTGCATGACAATGACAATGACAGCAACGTGGGCTGGGCTTGACCTTAAAATTGAGAAGCTGGCCGACCTTATGAGAGCCCACGCCTGTGTTTATTGCTTACTGCTTACGCTTACCTAGTTTTGGAACAGCCACCGCCCGTCTTAAGTAAACTCAATTATTTAGCGCACTCAACGAAATAATACTAAAAGGAAGGGTGAAAGTGGTTTGAGTGGTTTATTCATGGCTCATTTCCTCGAACTGCGATCTGCGATTTTGGAATGAAAGAGGGAAAGTGGTGTGGTCCCACTTGATGCACTTTGCAACTTTGCTTCTGTCAGCCCACATTTAGCCCTTAATGCAATTCAAACAAAGATTTCGATTTCAGCAAATTTCACAGAATTGCTGTGCAAATAAATATTACGCGATTACGTGCAGCATTAAGCGTAAGCATTTGGATAATGGCATAAGCATAAGCATAAGCACGCGCGCTTTCCAGTTTATTCGATTCAATTTTGCCAATGCCAAGTTGCAATTTTTTGCACTGCAATGCAAAGGCAAGACTTCAATTCTCCGAGCTCTGAGGATGGATACGCACGTCTGCGTTCACGCCGTCGAACGATCTCGCTGTCGCTCTTACAGTCTCACCATTTCAAGCTCGCTTCTTGTTGTCGTTCTATTTTCACTTATCAGTTCTGCATCCTCAGCGAATCCAAGCGGTCTTGGTCTTGCTATCACGACTATCACGCTTGACCAATTGCCGAAGTTTGAACCGGGCTGCACTCTCCAGCTCGTGTCATCTAATTTGCACCAGCTTGAACCACTGCACCAGCTGACCTCCTGGACCGATAACCTGAACCCGCTAGTACTGGCTCACAGTCCCAGTCACAGTCACAGTCCGTCCACGCGACTGCAAGCCTTCCACTTCCGGTTTGGGCAGTGCATCGCATTTGTGGTGATATCCGAAGACGAGCGACTGCTACTGGATATAATTTCGTCCTCTTGCTACGCATATCGCGACCGAGTGCCCTTCTTTGGACTGATTACGGGACCTGCCAACGAGGAGCGGCTTGGGAAAGTTTTCCAGTCGGTTATATTTTACGAGCGTCGTCCGCCCGTGTTTCTGATTTATCAGCGAAAATGGTCTCTTGTGTGTTATCTCTGTGATAAACCTATCCTTTGGCAGAATTTCTATGCGACTGACACTGAGACTGGGACTGGGACTTCAATTCCGGGAACCGTAGCCCAAATTCAGGCACAGTACAAAGCCCTGAACAACGGTGGCCACGGTCGCGTCGGGGAAGCACGCGCCTCACACGGTCTCGGCGGTGCTTGGGACGGGTGGCACCTTTTCTTTCACGACAACGCAACCAAGCGGATCCCACCGTTGAACATCGAACCCCGTGCCCGCCTGTCCTGGAAGGAAGGCCCATTGATGGACATACTGGGCAACATGGTCGTGCACCAGTTTAACCTCAGCTTCGACCAACAATGTCATGCTGGCGGACCGGGCAAGGCCAACTTCTCCGTCGCGCCCCGATTCATCGTCTGCCTGAACTGTGAAGTGGCTCCGAATGCACACACGGAACTGATTCTGCTCGCGCTAGACGAGTACACTCACTTGTACTGCACGAGAAAGGCGAGCCTTCGCCAAGCTTCGTTTGTATTCTTCCTCCGACCGTTTGATTCCTGGACGTGGACCTGTATAGGCGCATTTATCCTTCTTCTGGCCGGCGCAACTCTGCCTTTTGCCCTTGGAAAATCAGCCCGAGATTTATGGTACGCCCTGGACATCGTTTGGTACCTGCTGGGCATTCCCCTACAAAATCCCCGCTGGCCTCGTGCCGTGACCCTCCTCATCTTCCTCCTCTTTGTCCCCTCTCAGCTGTACGTCGCGTACTTCACGTCCGACGTGCTCGCCCCACTTCAACCAGAACGAATTCATACGAACAAACAACTCTTTGCCGAGGGATTTCGCATCCTCTCCGATCGCGGCTCTTATCAGCGATACGAAGAGGAAAACGCGACGACAAATGGAGTCCGAATCAGCCCACAACACTTTATTGAACGCCAACCCCCCGAAGACGACTGCGAAAAGCCCGACTGGAATAATTGGGGCCCGTGTCTCGCAGCCTGGCCGGACCTGGGAACCCGGAAGACGTTGACAACTTTCGCCGGGCGCTCGATTCGCCAGATTCGCCACAAGTATCCCGATCCCGACCTATTTTGCTCGACTGTGGAGGAAGTGTGGGACAAACCGGTCTGGCTAACGCTTCAATTTATGGGGCATCTTCAATCCCAGATTAAGGAGTACGTAACGAGGCTTGTGGGGGCCGGGATCCTGCCTCGGTACTGGGATGGGCTGTATATGGCTGGCGTGGCGCGTGAGTACCCCGTGTCCGATTCCGTCTTCGTGTTCAGACGTCTGTCTTTCAATACGGCACTCCTATCCGTCATAAAGCTGTACGGGGTTCTCATTGTCTGCGCGGTGGTCACTCTATTTGTGGAGATGGGTTACACGGGGAAGCTCACAGCGGCTTTGCGGACAGCTCGTTCGGAATTTCGAGCTTGGCTTCGATCTAACGAGCAGACTATCAGAGCACATCATGAGCGACTGCAGAGAGGGATCAATACTTGGAGAGAGGCGGTCAACATTGCACTTTACAATCAGCCACAGCCGCAGGCTCAATGTCACGGCACTGTGACTGTGGCATTGGCGGAGGCTACAGTAGGAATTTACAGACAAATGTCCATGCAGATTACACGGCAGCGGGCACGGGCACAATGACAGCCGCTTAAAAACGCGGAAATACGCTATTAACATTAACTTTATTTGTTTTGACATGTCAAACTTTGGGGGCCAATTAAAATTTACAAGCTCGCGACTGCAATGCAATTTTTTGACGTTTCAAAATGCAGTCATTTTATTTCTGCCCACATATTGCATTATTGCATACCGCACAATGCGAATGAGTAACGAAATTGGAATGGCTGATGAGATGACTAAAAGCAATTGTGCAAAATTCAGACCTTCCCGTGCATTCTTTCCTCACACTCCACAAAGATTGCTAAGCCAGAAGATAAACTAGCGAGGTTGGAGTTTTGGAACGGACAAAGAATTGGTGCAAATATTTGTTGCGTGTGCAAAAATTGCTGAGCCTTGAGAGAGGTTGAAAATTAGATAAAAAAAATTGAGGACAAAAATTAGAGCAAGTATTTCAAGTCCGTGTAGGTATTTTTGCACAGATGCCTCAAATCTCCATTCGTACTTACGACTTGCTTTCTCGAAGCAAATCTTCTGCAAATCCGTAGCACAACACTGGGCTCTAAAGAACTTGCTGGTACTGCCATCACTGCCTCTAACGCAGAGAAAAATGTTGTCCACAACCACCTTGTTAATCCTTACGGTTACGGCGCTAATAGGCGAGCAACGCGTGCACGCGTACGCCCCAACAGGACAGCAATATCAAAACTGCGGTCTGGAACGTCATCTTGGTGTAAACGAGTCGTTCATCGTCCACCACTTTCCAGGGGAATATGGCATGCGCTGGACACCTTCATCCGGCTACTGGCATATTGAGAACGTTCCTCGTGAGTGCACATGGAACTTCAAAGCCGCTGGTGATTGCACGTTGACGTTTCGGGCGGCCTACTACGAAAGAGGTGACGACATCCGGTGTGACGAGCAGTACCTACTACTTGGGGACGAGAACAGCGAGGAACGGTGAGTGTGCTGTGCCAATGCCAACATCGTTTCGTTGAGATTACTATTGTTCCATGCATGTAGTCTATTTCATACTTATAAAACCCATTATGTAGGTTCTGCGGTTTCCGCCGTCCTCCCTCCCGTTTCAATTCTACTGGCAGAAATTTGTTTCTCACTCATTTCCAGAGGAATGGCAATGGCCGAAGATACGGACAGACGCTTCGCTCACACATTGGAGGCACGGTGCGATGTAAAAAATGTACGAGCATTAATACTGCGGATTGTGTCGTGGTTTTCACTTTGTAATTGAAATTTTTAACTTTCAGTCCCACCTCCGAGTCCGTGCGTGCCCCCTGTGTCTGAGTGTGCACTCCTCATTAAAGCTTTGCCGTGCATACCTAAAACACTACCCCTTTGCACCGTAGAACTACAGAATGGGAGCTCCACGCTTGAGATCGTTACTTGTGAGCGGCCGAATACGTGTGAAATCAAATTTAGATTTTGCCAAAGCTCCGTTCCGGCGAACCAAACTTGTGAAACCAGTCCGTTCGAGTTGGCGCCAATTGATGGTACCGTCAACTGCACCACGCACAATATCCAATGCCCAGCTGAAGCTCCGAATTGTAATGCTACCCTTGTTCCAACCTACTTATTTAGGGGCACGGAATTATCACATGAGGGAGCCGGCGGACCATGTGGCTCGCCTGGCACCCTCTGTACCAGACAAACGCAGTTCTGCTTCACTTGACGCAAACACTCAAGCAATCGTATCGTACATGTATTTCGATCAATAACAATCAAGTGGGAGATTACGTGAAATTATGTCCTTTAGCACTCTATAATTTACGCCATAATCATAAACCACTCTTAACTTAACTCGGCATCCTTATTTTGAAGAAATAAAGCTAATTGATTGCAAGTCAAAATTATGCCAAACGATCAACCACGATTTACATTGAATGGGGAAAACGGTCTCGCCATGATTTAGCTCGGAAGTTCTGAAGCTCGCTCGTAATATGAATATGACGCAGTACACGAGCACAGCTTGCGAGCTGGAGTTTGCGTTGCATGGACAAAGTCTGGCTCATCACATCAACCATCTCGCCCAGCTCAATGTTGCTCAAATGTGGGTGCATCGCGTGCCACGAAATTCGAAGGATGGCCTGGAACTGTATCTGCGTCTCTTGACCATTGCCTTGTGCGGCTTCCCCCTGCTGGTCATCCCAATACAAGTGATCGCGTTCACCACGGAAGAAGTGATCAGTCATTTCGATACGGGGTCTCTAATTGGCAATGTCTTCGTTGCGGTCGGAAATTCAACGTGGACCGCGTATGCTTGCATTTCGATGGGAATTGCGGTCTCTGCTCTGCTCGCGCAAGCTAACTCACAGCAAATGTGGATGAAACGGAATACTTGGTCCAGCCCGACCTTAAATTTTCGTCAACGAGTCCAGTCATATCGAGCGTACCGCTAAATACAGCTTCTTCACGCCCGTGGGATCGAAATCGCACGCGAGCTCTTTCCCGCTATCCTTCTCATCATATCGACGATGCTCGTGCTCGGATTCTATGTTATGGTGGATCGAAAGGTGGACGATGTGCTCATCAAAGATGGAATGAGTGGACTTGCGATAGTCGTCCTGGTCCTGGCCCACGTGGGCATTTCGTTCTGTAGGCTCCTGCCACATCGATCAGAGGAATTCATCGCTCAATGTCGCCGTGTGTATGCTGCGAAATCGACTCGCACTCATGCTCAATTGCAACTACAAATTCAGCCCTGGGAGAGACGATTTCTTCGTTCAAGCCCAGTAATTCAGTACAAGCTGGACTTCTTCGAGATCGGAGACCTCTTCTTTCTCAATTTCATGGATATGGCCATTTCACAAGTAATTACACTGCTGGTAATGTAAATAGAGTCAGAAATCTGGTAAATAAGCAACATAGCTCTTAATATATGAAATAATTCAATCAATACATGGTTTATTTGTGCAAGAAGCAATAAATGCTAAAAGTCAGAATTTGTTGAAGGGGAGGAATTCATATTTCCAAGGACAAAATGCCAAAAAGTCATGGCATTGGCATTTATTCAAGTACGAACGAACTCACTCAATAGTACCAGTCGATAAGTCTGGGTGTACATTGTATAACCACGAGGGTCACGTCGGCAAGAACCGTAACCGCAACGTGTGGCGAGTGGCGGCGTCTCGCCAGGTTGAGCTTGACTTTGAATCCAGATTTTATTCTGATTAGATTGAAAAGTGCCAATTGCCATCTGCCAAACTTTGAAAAACACATCGAACATCATGTCCATTATGCAATGTTGTGCGGTTGTGCTTGTGCCACAATTAACGTACTGACAATCAATAAGAAGATTCGCAAAAAGGCAGGTCTGAAGCCACGAGAAATGAGATGAATCAGTGTCTAATTGAGACCGTGATGGCAGTTGCGCAAATATTGGTCCGTACACGTAGGCTAAGCGGTCAGACGCCAGATGTAATCAGTTGGAGTTTTAGTGTT
>JAQIUU010000208.1:0-12620 GCA_034694545.1 Mesaphorura macrochaeta
ATACCTAGATGTACAGACCCTAGATCCTAGATAATATTTGATTAGAAATTTTGAGTCAGTCATTAGTATCACTTTAAGAGTAGATTGTAAATAGAACGCGTGCGTTGTTGCGTGTGTGCGTGTCTGTGCTGTGAGTGCAAAAATGAAAATTAAGATTTAATTCTTTTTTCATCACACGTCTTTCAATCTGTACTCCGAACCCTCGTCTTGGCTTTTGAATCCTAACTTCCGATTCCCTTCCCTCCAGTCATCCTCTATCCTCTGCCCTACTAGGAATTATTACTGGTAGCTAGTTTACATAATATATCATGAAGTAAGCTTAGATTTGATCCCAAGATCATCCTTGTTACTCTACTTGATTAGATTTGGGCAAGTTCAATACTATATTTACTTTATTTACTATGTGTCGATATAAATATACGTAATATTACTTGACCTCGAAAATAATTCTATAATTAAAGATTAAAAGGAAAATTATGCATCTCCTGAATGTTAAAGCTTTTCCAAATCATGCACTTCATCATCGCCGTCACTTGAACTTAAGGTAAAGTTATTCAATATACTAAAGTCGAAAATAATATTTATAATCATGTACTTAATTATTTGGAAGTTAACTTTACAGTAAACGACCCTATTCTACAGATTGTATCTGAAATTGTGCAAAATTATGCAAACGAATTAAATACCTGCTTCTTGTCACCTCGCCAATTGATATCATGTGCGTAACAGGACATTTTATTCAAGTCTTTTCTGAACACATTTACTAATTGCTAAAGTGTTTGGTATATAAAGGTACAAAATGGTTGCTATATGTTTGGTATGTATACTAGAATATTTGTTGAGATTTTTTGGTGGTTTGCTAATGCTAGGCGATGTTTAAACCGTCAGCACCCATCAGATCTAGTAGAAACTGGTACGGAGACTCTCCATTCTGGAATGGTCCTCTTAATAGTGCCAGAAATCCACCCTTCTCGCCTGGACTTAACTGCAATCACACAATATGTTGGCGAATGAAACTTGGAAAAACCTTTCTTAAATTAACTCCCATAAATTATGCACACCCTTACCGAACTATAGTAGTCGATTGCCGCATGAACAAACAACTTCTTTATCTCAAAATCGCTTCGTTTCAATTCCGCAACAGGAAGTAGGCACCAGATTTCAGACTTTCTGGATATTCCGATTAAGAAAAAAGTTAGTGTCCAAATGGCACGAGGAATGTCCGCGTTTGACATGAAGTTTGGAATTGACGACTTGATCCATTCAGAAACCATTGCCATCTCATCATCGTGAGCTCGGGCCTTCTCGAACACCTTCAGGCAAAGATTGGATTACTCAGAAGTAATGTATTAATTGTATTGTGTTTACTTTTAACTTACCTGAGTAATAACCGGTGCAACCAATTCCGGTGACTTTTGCTGAGGCAGCAAAAATTCAGAGATTACCCGATTCAATATCTCAAACGGCGGAAAAAAGTCACGAACAATCAACGGCAACGCTTTCGACGCTACAAGAGCGTTGAATCTTCTGCCAGATTTTAAACTAATTAGAAATATAAAAACATGAAATTTAATTTTTGCATCTCGTTTCAATATTTAATTCTGTAGTAAGCGACGAACATTTGAAACAACACTTCGCATTTCTCCTTCATGTGATTGATTATTTCAGGCTCGATGTTTGAATTGCCAATCGATTCTTTGAAATCTAGGAATTAAAATTGAAGTTAAACTTAATCTATTTATTTCATCTAAACACACCACTAGGAATTTGTGTAACTAACCTGAATAGAAAATTGTCATAAACAATTTCACGGCTTCGAAGAAAACAGCAGAATTTGGTGTCTTCATGACATCAGTAACCAAACGCCCTATCTTGACTTTCACGTCTAATTTCAAAATCTCATACTCCACCGCTTTCTTCAAATTCTAGAGTAAATTAAAATTACGTGCAATTATTTAGTAGAGGAACATTGAGTCAAATATTTCTGCCAGTTCAAACCTTCAACACCAACAGTCTCACTGAGATGTAGGTCTTGCTCAATGGACTAAGTACGGTAAAAATATTTGCAAGAATGTCTTTTTCCAATTTATCATAATCAGAAGTTCCAGATGGTCCATAAATCCAAATAAACAATAATAGCTCCCAAGTTAAGTGTAGTCGGGACTCCGAGAGGAATATTCTAGAGCAATCCAGTTGTAATTTTAGTCATGTGAATTGCTTCCGTGTAAATTGTTGCACTAATCAATTGTCAGTTATTTACCCATCCGTGTATTCAAGATTTTTCATTAAGTGTGGCATTAATCTATTTATTATTTCCGTAGAATTCTGGTTTGACCGTAAAAAGTGTAAAGCACCTCTTAAAGCCGCGTTTGACACGTTCACGAATTGACTTGATAGCGACTCGTCAAGAATAGCACCAATGCCACTAGGAATTTCAGCTTCCTGTTGCAAAAATTGAGGAAGAGTTAAAATCAACAAACACAACATACAACTTTATTAACAAACCGGAATGGATAGCTTGGCACCAGACGTAAAAATGCCATGGACAAGATGAGACCAAATGCAGTCATCCTCTCTTTCCAATTCTTTGTAAATCTTCATTAGCAGATTATGCATCCACTGATAGTCTGCCACATCATTAAAATACGCAGAAAGTCTTATGATGACCTCAATTACTTCAGAAGCGATAATAAGTGGAGGAGGGTTCTAAAATAAAACCGAATAACGTGTTATTGATAAGGAATTTATTCACTTCTAATTCAATGAAAGAGAAAACTTACTTCAGCGACCTCCAACCACTGTTTAAATAGCTCAATGAACGAGCGAACACAGGACTCTAAATCAATATGGTACTTGTTGTGGAGCACCTTAGTCGAATTGGAAATTCTGCACAAACAAGAAGCCGGTGAAAGTGCTTACATATCACCTTGGTCTAAATCTTCAACTTACGGTTCGACAGGTTGAAACTTCTGGTTCAGTTCTGGTTCCAAATCAGCCAAGGCAAGGTCCACTTGTTTTAATCCTTGTACTCTAAAGCAAAATTCATGTTGAGTCCATTAAATGCCATCACTGGCCCAAAACACATACACTTACTTTTTCTGAACCACATTTGCAGTCTTATATTCTACTTTCACAGACTGTTGTATTAACATCATAAGCCCACGAATCCCAAGAATTACAATC
Organism: Mesaphorura macrochaeta; assembly: GCA_034694545.1. NCBI lineage: Eukaryota > Metazoa > Arthropoda > Collembola > Poduromorpha > Tullbergiidae > Mesaphorura > Mesaphorura macrochaeta. The sequence continues at coordinate 3,184 of JAQIUU010000208.1, forward strand.
TAAGTTCATAGCAAAATCGTGGTTGTCAAACATCAATAAAATCGTCGACCGTGAATGAATACCTGTTCCTGATAACCATGCTCATGCTCGTAAGAATTAATAGCCCACAGTAAGTTCATCCAGTTTTCCTCAAATTGAGTTTTGCTGCCAATGCCGTACAGCCTCATTCTGCCCACCAAGCAATCACAATCACAAAACCAGTATGATAATTGAATTCAATTATAAAGAAGTCAACATCCTTCCCTACACTTAAAGACATACTTTATAAGTAAGTTACTTACAGCTGAACATATTCCTCAAGTCCATCTTTGTCAGTCTGAAGCACCTCAATCGGAACTTGCGGGGCTTTAGGAAATTCCTCTGGATTTGGTGGCTCCAACAATTTGTGCAAGAAGTGATTTGTTAATATACAGCAATTAAGCTGATCAAACCTCGCAAATCCTCTGACGGCGCTCCTGAATAGTTACAATTATAAAATATTTCAGCGATTATAGTTTAATGGGAGAGAAAAGGTTCTGAACTTACACGAGCGCAACAAGAACTTTTGAATCCGCTATGAGTGCACCTGTCTCCACCGACGCGGCAAAGTTAAGTAATTGGTCGAACAAATGAAGAACCAAAACACAATAGTCTTGCTTTCGTTTCGGTTCGGCTACAAACCATTATCAACTTGCATGAGTAAAAGAAGTTGGCCGCCCAAGTAACTCGAGTGACTTCAGGAAGCTTACCAATTTCTGATAAAACGATATTGTTGTTACATCCAAAGAAGACCCTTCGGTAAATCAGATCGACGGAATATACGCAGCTGATTAATAAATCGATGTTTTCTTTCTTGTTAAACGATTTCATAAATTCAGGGTCATCCAGAGCGTCCCCAACGGAGGTTAGACACCGGTGCAAGTCATTGACTGAAAGCTCATCTGCAGATATCGACAATACTGCTCGAACGACCTAAGATTAGAATCAAATTAAACTATTTAATCCAAATCTAAACAAAATTTACCGTGCGATGCAACTAAACTCTTACATATAGGAAGAACGTGAAGCACTGCGGTGAAATAAAATTTATTTCGTCCAATTCGGTATCCTTCGCTGCATCCTTGAGCATCAGGGAAACACGTGCTTTGAGCTTAAACAATTCTCCCAATCCTTCCAGGAGTGTGGGGATATTAACCACATCGAAGTCATGCACACGACTAATAACTTGCATATAAAAGTCGTTATCGCTTCCGTCATTGAACTGTTAAGAGTTTTCGTAATAAAATGCAAAATTGCAATGGCAATCAAAACATGCAAGGTCTTTTACAGAAATAATTTTATCCTACTGAAATATATGTTGGTATTTGCTTCTCAAAATTTTCCAACACCCCAACCACTGTGTCGATTGTAGCGACCGCCAATGGATATTTTTCACGCAAGTCGAATCTCTTGGAGGAAAAGACTTTCGCGACTTCCTCGGCTAGAATATGACCCTAGATGTATCCGGTAGAGTGTCAAGCATCTGAAGGAGTCCTGGAACATAATTTTTCAACGACGTCACTTACCTGCTCCATTAAATTCCCCACTTCTCGAACAGCATATGGAATCATTTCCATATTTATCTTAGTTTCTGAATGCTTAAACACGTTCATAGCGTCTACATACTTCATGCTTGCAAGAACTCTAATGAGTGCACGACTCTCAACAGGTGATCTATTTTCCTCCAGGCACCTGTATTGATTCATAACTGTGCAATGACTGGTTATTTCAAATTAATAATTAGGGCGAACAACAGATAAACGAATCACCCGTCACCCATAAAACTTTTAACGGCTATGCACTAAAACGAGATGAATTAGTTCGCTAACCAAAACTGGGCTGGCTGACTTGGGAACGTTTCCACATCTTCTGGTCGTAACACGGCCCAGTGAAAAACATTCCTGCCTTTGCCTTGAATTTTACTACATAGGTTGGCCAATCTGGGAAATCTGATGGGCAGATTGGAATTAAATTATTTTTACCAAAATGCCGACAAATTATTTAGCGAACGAGAACTCATTATGCATACCTGGCCAAATTGAGTTCATTTTTTAGAAAAATCCCCACGATTCTCAACTCATGATCTTTTAACTCGAGTCCGTTTTCATCAATCAGTTCATCAAAAATGTTAGCCGCGAGATGGCTAACTTGAAGGGCAACGTACGGTGTTACAGATCTTGCTAACAATTTTAGGCAAAATATTCCAATCTCTCGTTTGGTGAGAAAGGTCAAATTCTTCATTACTTGAACAACATTTGAATAATCCCCCTAAAGTTATACACAGAGTTTATTAACTAAAATTAGTTGGTTTGAATTGTTAACACGATTACTTACCTCTTGAAAGTTGTCCAGCGTAAGTGCCAATTCCTTCCAAAATATTCTGCTTTGTGATTCATTCAGATTTCTAAGGAAATACTTTCCAAGTCGAGTTGAAGCTAAAGACAGTAAGGTATATCTGCTCATCGTGATCATATGATGAACAAGATACTCGTGGTCATTCGGCATTTTCTGAAACATAAAAAGAATTTAAAAATCTGAGGAAAAGTTTCTAGACATCACTTTCACTTGAGTCAAAAACTAACCAAGCTTCTAATGATGCAAGTGAACATTTCTTCAAGAAATTCTTTTTCTAAATCCTCCCGGTGATTGGCTGGCGTTAGACACAATTCTAGCTGTTTCGGATCAGCACATTCCATTGAGTGGAGCAATTTAACCAGCTCTTTACGCAGAACCGTAAATCGACAACTTAGTTTCATTATGAAAGGGATATATTTGTTGAACTCGTCATCCCACTCGTTGAACCATATGTCATACTCGGTTTTGACATGAGTCAAATTTGGGATGTGCTCATTCATTAGATTTTTGTCTAAAAATAAATTGAAAGTAAAAATACGTAAGTACAAATATAAACAAGAAATTTGACATTTTGTAATTTTGGAGGACGTAAAGGAAAGACCAGTTGACTTCACCTAGTTCGAAGAGTTGACGGCTGACTTGAATAAAGTCTTTGAGCAAAAGGGCAGTAAATTGACTTTGGATTACGTTCGTGTATGGAAATAAGTTATCAACATCTTCCCAAATTCGATCCCACGCCTGTGACACTACCCTGCTCAGCCGAAAAAATAAGTTAAAAATTTCAAATTAATACGGCAAAACGGATAGGCAAAATAAATGCACTACAATATTGCCAATATTCCTTACATGAGCGGAAACTCATCATTGCGCTCATCATAGTTTCGAATCAGTAGAGCAAAATTATAGATTACAGACATAAGCATGAGTTGAAGTTCTCCATGATTTGAGTTCTGCTAGAAAAAGAATTACATTTAATGTCCAATTCTGAATTTGGGCATACAATACTCAACTTACATCAACATGAAGTGATTTCCTCAAATTATTTCTAAGCTCAGAGACCGAAGGCACGGCTTGTGCCGAGCAGGAACCACACATTGCCAAAATACATTCATGCTGCCACTGCTCTCTTGGCGTCAATTTGGACTCGACCACGCTTGTGATGACTTTGTTTACCAACTTCGCACTCTCTTCTATTAGTGGACCTTCCTTAGCTGTTTTGGCAGCTTGTATGTACTTTAAAACCAACGGCAACACCTGAAATGACATGCATTGTTGAGGGCATGTGTTTTTGCACATAGCAACTGTGCCCAGATATTATCTCAAAATCGTAAAATGCAGACATACCTCAGGAGCAGGAATTAAGTTAAGTATGAGAGGCAAAACATTTGTTCTCATGGTTTCACGATACCAGGTCTCTGAGTCAGAATGCACTGGTTCGCAAATGTACGCCAACGCATGACGTAACGCGGGTATACCTACGAATTTGCAAGAATGAAGCTACTAAATTATCAAGAAGCACTGCAGGGAGAAATGATTAAACTGAAACTAGTAGAACATCTTACAATGGGTTTCTACAGGGCTGCCTGATCGGTAAAATCCCTTGCAATAATCAATGACGACATCTACATCTAAATAACACTTCCAGACATCACTAATTGTCTGCACCTGATGGTCACAAAGCAGCACCAAAAATTGAAAGAGATTGCTGATAATGACGTCACAATCCCTGCGGAATACAAATAAATCGCAATATAATGCTAAGATTGGTCCGAGTTAAGAGTTACTGTCGTTCAATAAGTAAAACAATTTGACATACTTGATAGGGATCTTCGCTAAAAAACCAACTTGTTTGGCAAAAAATTTAATGAAATTTTCATCGGGATCTACAAGACGGTATGTGATCCTACTTTTTATGACTTCGGTCATAATTGTTAAAACCTCTCTCTGAAGCTCAGCATCGTTTGTGGTTGTGTAAACCTATGGCATGGGTAAAGAAAAGATGCCATAGTAGAATATAGCACCGTGGACTTCAAAACGTTTCCTCGAATTATTTGAAAAACAAACCTTTAGCGCAGCTACGATAATTGGTTGTAATTTAGTTGTAACTGTTGTTAACACGTGCTCAGATGAATATTTCGTGACAGATTTTTGGGGACTGTAATTAAATAAGCACATATCATATGAATACGTCACTTAAATACATATTAATATGTTTTTCAGATGAAACTCCTTTCCTTAGTACGTACTCACCTGATGCTGTACTGTCTCCAGAAGCTTAAAAGAGATTCAATATTGGAATCAGGGAGTACAATTGCTTCATCGTAAACTCCGTCATCCGAGCCATCACCCGAAATTGCTTGTAGAATCTGCAATAAACATCATTACAATGTTTGAGGTAAGTTCCATTTAATTTTGAGCCTTCATTTCACGTAGTATCCTCCTACCTTTCTGACACATTGGAAGTTTTCCACGGGTGTAACATGGCAAAGGGATTTGCTTATCCCCGCGATGTCATGCACTAGATTTAGGAAATCTACGTACTCTGGGTTTAAATAAAAACAAATGCGGCCCATTGCCCTCCAGGATGCCTTAAGCAATGAAGTAAATTTTTCTTCAATATTCCCGTCCAAGTTGGATCTGTATACTTTCCAACTTTGTTGAATAATGTGTAGAAGTTTATCAGAGAGACCAGACACAGATCCATGGTCAATGTCATATTTAAAATGGAATTTAGTCTCCGCTGTTATCAATCAAAAACATAGAGTCAAGCAGCTGTAAAATTACTGCTACAAATTCGTAAATTCTGATTTAAAAAAATGATTTTCGAGAAACACATTACGTACACGACGGTTTCTTGTCAGAATCTGACTTTATCATCTTCTTTGTCGAAGATACTGGAGACGACGGTTTCTTCGCATCATTGGGACTGCTCATGGCGGTGTAATACAGTCTTACAATGGAAAGCAAATGATGAAGTAACTCAAGTCCGCAACTAGAAATCTGCGAGAAATCAAGTGGATTTCGCATTTAGCATTCAAATTTGTGGAATGGCTACAATGCATTTTAACATATTTCTTGTCACTTACATGCTGAGAGCAGTGCACCAAAATTGTATCCTTTTGGTAAGGCAAGTGTTCTGTACAGCCTTCAAATAAGTTGCTTGCAAGTAATAAAGCATCAGAGTGTGTGAATAAGTCAGTTGCAAGACTAGAATAACTATAGTCAAGACAAACTCTTAGTAGCATTGGCGGGTGACCAGGGCCACACTTCCAGATGGACTGATACAGACTAGGTTTATATCTTTCGCTAAGGGCTGATAGTGCTGCGAAGTATCCGGCCTATGGAAATAAAGCAGTTTGGTAAACCCTTACAACTTTGGTTGACATGAAGTCGTTAGGAGAAGTATTTTACCAGTGCATATTTGTCATCCATTTCCACTAGAGTTGACCCGATTTTGTGCACTACCACTTCCAACCAATATTTTAACTCATGATTGTGGAATTCAAATGCATGACATTTGATGTTGCCTCCTTCAACAGTATGATGGACGCAATTTGCGCATAAAGTATGTTCAATGCCGCAATTTCGACTTCTGCCGTGACCGCAATTGTCAACAAACCTAAATGTTGCACGGATGGTTTAGACGAATTCAATGTCTTGTTAAGGCAAAAGTAGTGAAGTTCTGAAGTTATTTAAATTACTTAATCAAAGATGCCACAGTGGCTTTTCGAACACGAGGGTCCTGGTCCTTAAGCATTTCCAAAAGTTTATCCAATACGGTAAACTGAAGTTTCTTTCTCTCAGGAGCGACATCCCATTGTATAGAAGATAAACACTCAATAAATTCCAACTGTTATAAAATAACAAAAAATTAGTAAACCCATAAAATACTTCAAACTGGAGTAAAAGACATGAAATAACCTGAACTAGCCAGTAGGCACCATGGAAATCAACCAGAAGATGGAAGAAGAGGTTATCTGCTGCTTCAGTTAATTCGGATGAACGCCACAATTCGTTTAAGCTGCACGAAATTGCAGCGACCACACGGCGAACAACAACGTTTGAACTATCTTTCAAACCCTGAAATTAAAAAAAGTAATCAAGCAATTGATGGCAAACCAAAAATCCACAATTCGATTACTGCGCTCACCTCAATCAAGGTATTCAACAATAACAACATTTGTTTTTTATTTTCGCCAAAACTTCCATTGTTTTCCAATAAAATTGATTTAACAGCGCTTCCGATTAGCGCATAGACACCACACCGGATCATTGGGTCAGTATGTTTGGCAAGAAGACATAAGTCGTGCATGTGCTGTTCGTCATTAGCATCATCATCTTCGCAGTCAACCCGGAGAGGTAAGTGGAATACCTCAGGGCGAATAGCAACCATGTGATTGATGCAATTTAATGCCAAAACTTTGACACTGATCCGAGATTCAGAATCAGTTCTCAGTTGACCCTTTCGCCCTGATGAATGTAATTGCCTTTTAATAACAGTTTCGAATGCAGTTTGTGAATGAAAGTTACCAGAAAGGAGGAAGGTATATGCCAAGAATCTGGCACAGTAAAACACCGCCCTTTGACGTCCGAATAGTGTACCGATGCTTATATCAGCGAGGCTGTCAACAAAATTGGCATGACTAGCGCCCGAGATGTTATTGCCTTCGTCATCAGACTTTGTCTGTAGTTCTTCGTTGTCGCCTTCCGGTTCTAAAATTTAAGCCCAACGCATTAGTAAATACGTCAGATAACCGGAATCAAGACCTGATTCTCACCGCTAGCACTGGCCATGCAAAAGATGTCCGAGTTCCTATCGCTTTCAATAAGCGCCTCATCAATGTCAATATCTGCTACATCTTCAATACTGGTTGAAAGAGTGTGAGATTTAAAAACCGGTACTTCAGTGTCCGTTTCTAACGTAGTAGCAGATGATACCAACAAGGAGTTGTCAATAATGCCTATCTCGCCAACATCAGCTAAATTCAACACAAAACAAAAATAACATTACAGGCTAATGTAGAGTAAGGCTTCAGGCAGAACCAAACTAGCTAACTGCAAAACGCTAATTTTTTTAAATTTGAGATGAAATTTAGCATTGCTTACCCAAAGACGCATCGCGTAGTTTAGCTATGTTCTCAAACACGTCTATTCGTTTGCCTTCCCTGATCCCCGACTCACTTGTAACTTTTTCAATATCAAAACTTGAGCTTAAACCCATTGGCGAATCAAGCTTAATGGTAATTTGATCCGGAGGAGTTGTAAGCATAATTTGTAGCAACTCTAAAGTTGTCGTGACCACATTGTGGTCATCGTGGTTGCATAAAATCATGCACATCTCGTAAATCTAAATTAAAGTAAGTAAAAAACGTAGTCATTAGCACTTAAAACTGGAATACACTTTTAATTCCAGTCAACAATCTGGCAACTAAAATTACCTTGATAATGTTACTGAGCAAGAATTGCTGTTCCATGCTCACTATTCGCACTTGAAAATTTTTTCTTAAGTAGTCATATATAGGTACCATAATTTCTCGAATGCATAAAAGTCCACCAATGATAAGAATAGAACTTTTCTCCATCACGTTTGGCATCATCGTATCTACAAGAAATAAATTAGAATTAAATACAAGTGTCATTAAAGGTGCATGAGGAATGACTAAATGTTTCACCAGTGATCTGCTGCAGCAGTCTTGGAAGATAGACCGATGGATTTCTAGAAAACTGACAGATAGCCACGAGTATGGCAGCGGATGCCCTTCTTTTAGTTATTGATTCTGAAGTCAGGTTAAGTATAAACGTATCACATAAGCTCTGAAAACGAAGCAACAGTTAAGTTATATAATAGCAATAGCATTACACATAAACAATAACACTTTTAGGAAAACATTACCTTAACTTCATCGTCAGTCAGAAAGGGACCCAAGCTTTCAAAAATTTTTGCAGTCGATGTAGCCAAGCTATCATATAATAGGTCCTCATCTCTATTTGCAATGCCTTCGAAACAAGATGCCATGAACTTCGCAAACGCTCTACATCTGGTCGATCTAAGAAAGTAGAAAACGGTGCATAAGATTGCATGACTCTAGCATAAAGCATGCCACCTTTAAAATTATTTATTTCCTACCTGGTTTTTCGGCATGTGTAGGCAAACAAGTTCAAGGCCGCCCTTAGTGATCTAGGATTTCTGTCCCTTTTAATTTCTTGAACAATCTCCAGCTGGAATTCGTGAACAAATCGGTCCTTCATAGACTAAATAGAACAAATGAAAATGACAACATATGTAGGTTTGGCATTCCTTAACTTCTGTTCCAACTGGTTTGGCTGATTCGATTCGTACCCGAACAATGCGATTCAAACAGTCAGAAGCTACCAGCCGAATATCTGGGTCAGTATCATCACAGAGTGAAAATAGAACTTCTGTGAGAGAAGCTAATAGCTGTAGGAATCAATTAATAAATCAATTTGAATTTTGGAAGATGGCACCTCGGTATCTCAAGCCTCGTATCACAATCACACATTGAATACGACCATAATTTTAGATATTAAACATTATTTTGATTACCTTGGAATTTGGGACGCTTGAGCCACAAATTGCTTCAGTGACTGCCAAACAGTGACTAATTCTTTGATTTTTCCTGAAAAGTAATCGGAATATGCATTATCTCTAGTTTCTGAGTGGACTAATGAAATACTCCGCACTTACTTAGTTTTGACGGCATCCCCTGCTGCTACTACGGCCGATTGCAGCTGACCCTGAGCTGCTGCATCACTATTAGGAAGTACAAGCGCCGGCATTTTAAGGTTTTCCAACATAAGTTTAATCTTATCAATCTTATCCATTTAGTACAAATATCACTGGGTACGATTTGAGATCAATAGTGACAGAAAAGGAAGAAGTTCCAAATTGGCGGAATGCTGTAGACGTGTAAATTGTTGATTCTATATTCGTATTAGTTGTCTTAATATTAATCTTGGTGATTGGTTATGTCCAACGCCAAAATCTTTGTACACTAGGAAACTATAGAATTTGAGTGAGGGAGACTGTTCCACGTCTTGGGATC
>JAQIUU010000209.1:0-12586 GCA_034694545.1 Mesaphorura macrochaeta
TTTGCGCGCATTTCTTTTCTTGAAAGGTAGAATTAACCTTTTTAGAATACCATCTTCAATCTTGTAATCAGATGTCGACCCTGCAGAAGCCCCATCCTGCGACTGAAGTGATTTAATTTTTTGTAATATTGCTTGATCCTTGAGCTGTTCCTCTTTGATTTTGGACCAAGTTGGTGAAGCATAGTAAAAGCATTGTAGGGGCGTGTAGACAATGTCGTGAAATTCATCCGTAATGTCCAGTTCACTGTCGTCGACTGGAAATTCCACCCTGGAGAACGCGTCCGCTTCCAAGTTTTCCTTTTCAGGTCTGAATGTCAACGTGGCATTCCAGGACTGAATTTCGATAGCCCATCTCATGAGTTTGCTTTTAGTGTGTTTTTGATTGTGTAGATGCCTGACGGCTTGGTTGTCTGTCTGGATCGTGAAGTGGTGTCCTTCGATCAAATGATAAAATTTTCTGACGGCCCAGATGACAGCGAAAATTTCTTTTTCGTAGATGTGGTAAACTTTTTCGTAGTTTTTAAAGGTTTTGCTTATAAAAGCTACAGGTCGTTCGGTGTTGTCATCGAGTTTTTCTGCTAGTACTGCACCAACACTAATTTCTGATGCGTCGCATTTTACCCATATTGGTTTTGTATAATCGATGGAATGGAGCATGACATCTTTACATATTTCTTGTTTCAAAGTGTCAAAAGCTTCTTGCTGATCTTTTCCCCATTTCCATTTGACAGATTTTCGCAAAAGTCTGTAGAGTGGCTCTGCTTTTTCAGCATAACGCTCTATAAATGGTGAGTACCATTGGCAGAGTCCAGTGAACTTCATGATGTCTTTCTTGGTTTTTGGAACTGGCCAATTAATGACCGCGTCTTGCTTCTCTGGAGATTTTTTGAGTCCATGCTCAGTCAGAATATGGCCCAAATACTTGATCTCGCGTTGCGCAAATCGAGACTTGAGTCTGTTAATCGTTAGATTTGCGAGTTCCAATTTTTTGAATACTTTCTCGAGATGTTCAAGGTGCTCTTCGAGAGTTTTTGAGTAGACAAGTATGTCGTCAACAAATACTTTGATGAATTTGTCTATAAATTCTTTTAGGACTGTAGTCATTAAAGCGACGAAGGTTTTCGGAGCATTTTTCAAACCAAAAGGCATAACGAGAGGAGGACTTGCAAGTATGGAGGACTTGCCACAAAAACTCGCCGACATTATCAAATATGTCCGTGCCAATATGGTATCAGCACATGAGAAGAATAAGAAGTACTACGATGAAACACATCGATCAGTGACTTATCAGGTGGACGAATTGGTTTGGCTGCGAAATCATATTCTGTCCAACCAAGAGGAAGGAATAACCAAAAAACTGGCTAAAGAATGGATCGGACCATTCAAAATTTTAAGCAAAGTCACCGAGGTCACCTATGAATTAGGGACCTCGGAAGGTCGAACCATCGGCAAAAGACATGTTTCTGATTTGAAACCATTTGTCTGTCGAACAACCACACCCTTCACGAAGCATTCAGGCAATCAAAACGGCTCACCTCAACCCGTTCTGCAAAGACAATTACGGGAACGTACACGAGTTGACTATCGCAAACTCGCTGGATTTTAATTCGCTTCTATGCTTTCTGTCTGCATGGGGAAATAGCGATAATTAGATGTAAATATTATGCTTGTGACAATGTGATGTCAACAGGAAACATTAAATTACTTTTGTATCATTTCAGAATACAAAATGGCAACGGCTCAATGGAACGTGAAATCTTCAAGTCGTAATTACCATGAAAGGAGACGGCAAGGTACCAAAATTTCTGGTTACGTCAAAATTAGACCGAAAGAAAACCGTCAATATCCGGAATTCATTTCGTACGTTCGTGAACGTAACAACTGGAACACTTTCCCATTCAAAACTCACCCTAAAGAGGAAGAAGTTAGAAACTGGACACTCTCCGATTTTATGAAAACTCGAATGAATCGGAAACCAGTCGATCAGCGCAAGGAAATCCAGCCAAAATTCATAAATTCCATTTCTGCTTTCGACAAAATGGTTGAACACTTAAAGGAGCAAGTCACCATCGCGGTCGATTCAGAATTTTCCCTCGAACTAGGATATCACAACCAATTTCCTGCGATACTTCAAATTTCTACTATGGAGAATGATTACATCATTGATGTACTACTCATGCATGGTCACATGCAAAAGCTCAAACCAATTTTTGAAGACGGAACCATTTTGAAGGTCATGTTCAGTGCCCGAAATGACTTACATTTGCTACAATTGCAGTACAAAATTTTCGTCGTTGGTATGATTGATGTTCAACTCGCAATGCAAATATTTGCATCACAACATCAGCTATCGTACACTAAAGTCATCAAGTATTACATGCCTGAAGTATTGGATATTGACGATGACGCCCAATGCTGTGATTGGCGAGTGCGACCACTCAATCACCAGATGATGAAGTACGCGCAAAAGGATACCCATCTTCTCATCAGAATCTGGGAAATCATCAAACAAGATGAAGCACGTGCACCTCAGGACAAATGGGCGCAACTTATCCAGAAGTCGAATAGTATGTTGACGGACATCGTAAAATTCAAGAAATACCCGTCCCAAGAAGCTTTGGTCGCCAATGCCAGGCTGCCGCCTTGGAAGGAGGAAATGTACCAACATGTGTACATTTGGAGAGATGATTTGGCAAAACATTTCGATATTCCACCTCGCTATGTTATCCGAGATGCCGATTTGGAATACTTGTGCTTGGAGATGCCTACTTCCAAATGGGGAAATCCTTCGACGAGGAAAAAAGGCGTCTATGACATCGTGAACCGCAACCATTACGTTGACTACGGAATGGAGATACTTTTATCGATCATACGTTCACATCTAGATTCATCTCCGTCATTGAAGAAAACTATACAGTCTAAAAATTCGGATCCACCCAGTAGAAGGCTCAGGAATAACTTGACGTACAAAACCGCATTTAATCAGATTACAGATAACAAATTTATTCGAGTTTTCAAACCGCAAATTGGCCGCAAACTCAAAAGTTCAAAAAACCGCAAACTTGGCTTTTTTAATTCGCTAATTAACATTTAGCTAATGCTCGGCTTAATGTGAGTTAAGCTGGCTATGCGCAATTAGTCAATAAAGCATATTTAATTATCGCCAAGTGTCATGGCACTCGATGACGTGTCATCTAGTCATATTCCAACGCTCACGAAACAAAGAAATCGTGAAAAAACACAATGCAAATACATTCAAAATGCACATTTACATTGCAAATTTAATTTAATTTTCAAATGGGCGTGGCGAGTTTAATGTTGCGAGTTGTAAGTTAAAATTCAAAACCATTTTAGCTCGACACGTGTAATTCACAATTAAAATTCGAATTTAATTGTGCGAGTGCGCGTTTACGATTTCTACACTGAGAAACATCAAATTTCATGATTTATTGCGCGAGTTCAGCGTGTGCATACACATCATATTCCCAACGAACGAATCTTTTTTAGATTTCACCATATGGCAAAGTCCGTTGAGACAAAACACCGAACTTGTGGTTAGCAGTGTACGAGCAGCAGTATCAGCAGAATCATGTCTTGAATTTATGTACCACACTACCACAAACTACGCGCGCGCACAATTATATTTTAAGCTCTCCACTCCAATTTCGAATTCAGTCATCATTTGCTTCTCATTTCATTCGTCTCAAACTGTAAAAGTCATCCTAAAATTTACTCCACTTGTGCCCTTTTACACAAAATTTTACAACATCGTTCAAAAATATTACAAGCACTCGATCAAAGAGGTGAGCGTCATTCAAATTCCAGCATGAAAATTAATTTCGTTAATTATTCGATTCCTAATTTCATTTTTATTTTTCCACCGTCCTCAGATTTGTTCAACATTTTTGCAAGAAGAAAAGGGCAAAATGTCTCAATTTGAAATCAGACTCTACTCTCACCAAGCAACTGAACCAACAAAAGTCAAAGATCGAGCCGTTTTCGATCTGTACAGGTAAATTTTTAATTTTTATTCATCCCATCTCACGATTTTGTCACTGTTTTACAATTTTTCTCCGGTCTTTTTACATTCTAGCGCATACGACTACACCATTCTGCCTGGAAAATGTCAACACATCTCTACTGACCTTTCATTCCACTTTCCTGAGGAGTTCATTGGACACCTTGTTAAGCCAGCATTTTGCTCAAGACACTTTTACATCAAATCAAATTTGATTTCAAATGGCCAAACGATCGACATTGACATTCTCAACCAAGGAGATCGTGAACTAAAAATCACCAGAGGCATGCTGATTGCAAAGCTAATTTTCCAAAAAACTATTAGCATGCAAAATGTGACCATCACATACCCGAGAGAACATTCATACGATAATGAGGAGCAATACAGTGATGCTGATGACGATGAAAATTGGTCAAGAGACGAGTGCGACAATGCTCAACAACAGCAAGCAGCCTGAGAGCCTAGCAAATATTAAAAACAGAAAATGTTTGTTCAAATTTTTATTTGAAATAAAGAATTGTATAAATACAATCTAAAATTCACGTTGAGCATTTCATTTCTCTTTTGATCATTCATTGAAATGGAAGGACGTGACTTTTACATCACTCTCCAAAGTGATTCGAATCCAGATTTTTTCGTTAAGAATTCAATTACAGATTTTAGAAATCGTTTCTCACCACCAATAAAATTGGATGGTGATTTTGAATGTGCTCTGGTAGAGTGCTGCTTTGTTCATTCAGATGTTATTGTCGAGAAAGGAGAGAAAATTTGTACGTATGGAGGTCTGCCATTATTTGCACAAAAAGACCATACTACAATTGAAAATGTAATTTCTGACATTGGAATTGAAGGACTAACAATGATGGATGGTAAAATTGTTGACGACTACAAAACAGACCCAAGCGCTGGCATGACATTAGCCAACACAATCAGATCTACATTGTCTCTCAAGAAACCTACGCTCACTCCCATTTCTGAAGAAGAGCAAAACGATGAAAATTTGGATGAAAAAGAAGAAAATGCTGAGCATAGTGACAAAACAGCAAATCAAGAACATTTAAAACAGGATGGTGGCGGTGATGAAAAAGTGGGTGGAGAAAATGGCAACGAGATGGATGATGAGGAGGAGGAGAATGACGAGAGTGATGAGGACGAGTCTGAAAATCAGCTACTTTCATCCAATACCATTACGAGACAACATTTTGACTATCGTTCATTCGACCAATCAACGTTCACAAATTACTCTTTCAATCTCCCGAGCATCAAAGCACACAAGAATTCACTAAAAATTCATTGGGAACCGAAAATTGCGGCCATCATTGGTTATAATTCTGAAACTGAATTTTACGAGTACGAACCATTTTCAAAAACTGGAATTACAGAAATGTTTGTATACTGTGATGTGGTGGAATTTCAACGTGTGGGAGGAGACTTGGTTCCACTTTTAAAGAAAATGGCTTACACAGGAATTGATCGAATGCCAACAACACGCGAATTTGTACACAATCAATACAGACGCGTCTCAAGAAATGAAATTGACACGATTCGAATATATATAAGAACCGAATCAGGTGTGCCGGTTCCACTTCGTTTTGGCAATTTTTCAGCAACACTTCATTTTCGTCCATCAACATGAGCAATTCATTTTATGTAACAGTTTCAAGCTCTGAACAGTGTGGCTTTTATGAAAATTCATTTTGTGATTTTAAAAATTATTTTCCAAACCCATTCGTTGGTAATTTTGAAGTTGCACTTTGTGAAATAAACTTTACATATTCTTCAATAATCATTGCTCGAAATGAATTGCTTGGCACAACTTCTGACAATGTTGAATTACGTGCAAAAACAGATGTAACTTCAGGAGCAGATTTACTCAAACAGATTGAAGCATTCAAAAAGGAACAAATTTCTTTGAAAAATACTTCATGGACACCAATGTTCAAGAAACATGTTTCATTTGTCGATGAAAAAGTTTTAATTTCTCCCGAACGAGTCAACAACGGCCTTGCTGAAATGAACATTTTCTGTTCAAATATTGAAAATGAACGTTTTGGTAGCCAAGCACTCCCAATTTTGAGATCACTCTGCTATTACTCTCCGAAGCATGGCATACCAGTTTCAAAATCCTTTCATCAATTGCATTATAAAAAGCTCACAACAAACTATTTGGACTCAATTCACATTTACATTCGAAACGAGTTGGATCAACTTTTGCCACTAAATTTTGGTCGTGTAAAACTTACTCTTCATTTTCGTAATGAATCCTTACGAAATTTCTGAGCTTGACTTGCTCAACATTTACGACCCTTATCGTGAGGGTCTACAACAACATGGATCCGGTGAATTTTATCGTGCAAATATAGCAAGACAACGTGGGGCAGGGATTGGTTCATTTTTCAAGAGTGTTGGACGTTTTCTTCTCCCATTGGTCAAAAAACATGTACTACCACATGCTGCTTCTGCTGCACGAAATGTCATGAGTGATGTGTTTGAAGGTAGAAATGTTGCTCAATCTCTAAAGCAACATGGAAGAAGTGGTATAAAAGAAGTTGGACATTCAATCCTCAACACTCAGTCTGGGAGTGGTGACACACGTAAAAGGAAGAAATTGTCGAGTAAAGTCAAGAAAAAGTTTAAGAAAATAAAAATTGGAAGTATTTTTCAACCAAACTATAGTTGAGTTGTCTCATTCAAGTGTTTGTTCATAAAAGAAAATTGAATAAAATATTGCAATGGAATTATTAGCTGTGAACAGTGCAACTGACATTTTTGCATCTGCGACTCGAGTTGTATCGTCTCAAAGTTTTAGAGAGTACGATTACCATCCACTTTCATCAACAACTTCAGGTGGACCTCTCATCTTTAACATTCCAGGAAATGATGTGCATTATTTGGACTTGTCAGCTCTCAAACTTAAAATAAGAGTCAAAATTCAATCAAAAAATGCAGATATTACGACAACCGATCCAACAATTGAGCCTGTCAACAATTTTCTTCATTCAATGTTTGAGCAAGTGACTGTACATTTGAATGAGACACAAATTACCCCGACATCAACCATGTACCCATACAGAGCATTCATTGAAACCGCATTGGGAATGGGTGGTGAATATCAAAGGAATTTGGCAAGAACTTGTTTGTACACACCTGAGACTAATTCATCGAGTACAACCAGCGTGGGATACACTTTACGAGTAAAGACGGTAGAGAAAAGCAATGTTTTTGAACTTGTTGGCCGACCATTTCTGGACATTTGTGACTCGGGAAGATACATCTCACCGAATACAGATGTCCGAATCACATTTCATAAGTCTACACCATTATTTTGCATTCAAGAACACATTGCTCCTGTCCCAGCTGGCGCGGCTGCTGGTACTGTTGCTGCAGCATCTCGTGGTGTCTACAATTTTGAAATTCAAATGGCAAAACTAATTGTTAAAAAAGTCAATTTGCTGCCTTCGATTCTTTCAACTCACTTGAAATTGTTGGAAGAAGGAAAATTGGCCAAGTTTCCAATGAGGCGAGTGGAAGTTAAAAGTTATGCTCTTCCAGGTGGCACTGTTCAATCGATAAAGGAAACCCTACTCACTGGCCGTTTACCAGATCGAATCATAATTGGACTTGTAAAATCCGAGAGCATGCATGGAAATCTCTCTAGCCAACCATTCTTTTTCACAGATTTTGGACTTCAAAATATTAGTGTGACTGTGAATGGTGATTCAAATTATTTCAAATCCATCGACATGATGCTGCTGCAGGATTCACAATTGAACCCTACTACACAATGTTTTCGGAATTGGCACTCGAGCGCTCAAATGAAGGACCCAACATTCCCTTGGATGCGTTTGAAAAAGGAAAAATGTTTTTCGTTTTCAATCTGAACGATATTGGAACTGGTGAAGAGTTTGGCATTCAACGTCATGGAACTGTAAAAATTGAAACAAAATTCAAGACTGCTTTGCCACATAGTGTCAATGTAATTTGTCACGCTGACTATCAATCAACTCTGTTCATTGATTCCAACAAGAGTGTCTTTTTCAAAGAATAAAATATGAATACCAACCAAATTTATTCAAAACTTGTCTCCTTTTTACATTGTAATAAAAATATTCATTTTGACGTACTTCCCTGTGACTACTTGTCAAGGCTACAAGTCAAAAAGCCTACATTTTTAGTCATAAATACTGACGAATCTGGTCTTCCGGGTCAGCATTGGGTGGCACTCGCAATTTTGGACAAAATTTATTTCTTTTGCTCGTATGGAGTTCCATTGAAAATGTACTCTCAGCATTTTACAAATTTTGTACGCAGACTTGGGAAAGGAATGGTGGTGGAAAGAAATCAAATGGTTCAAAGTAGCCAAAGTAGCCGTGGGCAATATGCTCTCTACTTTTTGTATTGCAAATTCAAAAAACAAAATTTCTATTCCAAGTTTACAAGAAATAGAATGAATAATGATTTTGTTGTGCAAAAATTTATTTCAAAAATCAAAAATTGTGTACATACAAAGAAAATTGAAGTGTGTCAAACATGTTGTAAAAAGTAATAAAAATTAATTCTTCTGACGATATGTGAACCAGCTATTGTTCCTCTTTTTTATAATTTTAAATCCTTTGCCTGTCTGTGCGCTTTTTTGACTGGAAATTCTTCTTGAACGCAATACACGCGCTCCAGGTGACGTTCGGATTAAATGTGGATAACGTGGCACTGTTTTTGACCTCATGCTTGTTATGAGAGATTTGGGTGGTGAAACAGACTCAGTTCCTGAATGTGGTGAGTCTGCGCTAGTGCTCGGAATGTTGATAACTTCAAATTTCTTGACCTTTTTCTTTAAAACTCTTTTTTGACTTTTTGGAGTTTGTGGCAAAATGAGTTCTGGTGCTGGTGCTGCTTCTATACCTTCAATATTCGCATTAGATCCACCTAGATTATCCTGCTTGGCAAAATTTGTTGAAACAAGCAGTGGTCTTGCTTCTTCTTCAGCTTTTTTCTGTGCCAATATTCTTGACATGTCCAAATACATGCGAGTACTTAATTCCGGTGGTAAATTTGAGTTTAAAATTTCGGATTTTTCTTCTTTTAGTCGATCAATGTAGTCAAAATCTTGCTTGATTAATTTTTTGTACAAGTGGGTTGGAACAACCATCATTGTTTTGGCCATATTTCTTAACCAGAAAATATTGATGGGACTAAAGCCCCGAGCGCAGAAAGACCAAGTTGAGCAAGAATTGGTAAAACTCCACCAGTTTGAATTAAAAGTTCCTTTTTACGTTCAAGTGGTTCGGGAGAAAATGCTATACGAATAATACGATCTTCTTTGGCTTTTAGAATTTTTAGTTGACCGGGTTTTGGTGCAATGCGACCAGAGCAAGCATTTAGTGCACATTCACAAAGTGCTTTGATCTCGTCGGGACTAGCTTGAGAAATAGCTTGTTTTCTCAATTTTTGTCCACCTTTATAAACTTTTCTCAAGAATTGTTCTTGTGCTTTCAATTTTTTGGAAGGTGCCATTGCGCTTGATGGGAAAAATAAAATGTACAAGTTAAACGTGTGAGCAAATTCACAGACTGAAGATGAGAGCAGAGTGATAGTTTGCTTTATATATAGGCACTGCTCACTTTTGATTTTTATTTTAGTTGCTCAAAATGACTAGCTACACGAGTATCACAAAAGCAGGAAGTTTTGCTGGAGCAGACATTTTTGCTCGGGCAAGAAATTTAAAAAAGGAGCAAGCCTTGAAACTTTTGAAAACAAGTGCGGCATATGCATTACATCAACCAGCTCGTCGTCATTTCCCACGTAGACGAGTTGTCGTCTCTGGTCCTGGTCAAATATTTGGAATGGACTTGGCAGATTTAGGGAAAAAGCGTTCGAGAAATAATCTAAAACAAAAATATTTATTGGTGATGATTGATTTGTTTTCAAGACGTGGATTTATAGAATCAACTTCTGGGAAAACTGGACCGAAAGTTGCAGAGGCAATTGAAAATATTTTGAAACGTTGTGGAAAGAATCCTACACTCATTCACTGTGATTTTGGGACTGAGTTTTACAATCGTTGGGTTGAAAAAGTATTAAGTGCTCGAGGTATTAAATTGTATTCGACAAAAACTGGAATGAAGTCAATGATTTGTGAGCGATTCATAAGAACTTTGTTTGGTAAAATTTCGCGCTACCAGACTTATGCCAAAACTAATCGTTTCGTGGACAAACTGTCTCATTTTGAAAATTTGTACAACAATTCCCATCATCGTTCAATTCAAATGACTCCGAATCAAGTGAATCAAGACACAGAAGCAATCGTATACAATAATCTTTACCGTCTCAAAGTTCCACCTCTATATAAGGAAGCTAAATTCAAGATTGGTGATTCAGTGTTGGTTGCGCGCACCAAAGGTGTTTTTGAAAAAGGTTATACAGCAAATTACGATCCAAGCCCGTACACCATTATTAAGATTTTTGAAAGTCCACCACGCACGTACATGTGTCAACGTGGTACAAGTGTGAATTTCTTTTACGTGACTCAATTGGTTAAAAACGAGTTGAATTTATAAAATGGGCTCGTTCACAGACATTTGCTGTGAAGTATTAATCTGTCTCACTGCTTGCTTTGGCACGAGTCTTGTTGTTTTTGAAGTGTTGTTTAAATTATTTATGGGAGGAGTCAGCATTCGTAGGAGTGTTTTAGACAATGTGAATATTGTAAATAGCAGTGCTATGGAACCCTTGGACCTTACTCGTAATTTCACGCTCGGCGAGTAAAGATTTGGCTGCTCAAATCAGTTTCAATCGAAAAAATGGTTGAACGCAATAGAAAAGGTGAGAACGTAAAAAATACAATGTAAAGTTTTAAAAATGTGCTGTAACTTTTTTACATTTTATTAGTCTGTAATAATTTTCATATTTTCAGATACAACTAAAGAAACACATGCCAAGAGGAGGTTGAAAACAAAATTGGAAAAATTAAACTTGAAGACTAAATTCCAACACAAGACGGCAAAGAAATTGGCTCCTGCACGAGTTGTGGAGACTATTGTGACGACGAGTGTGCCAAGTGTGCCTGCTAGCGATTGGACACCACTTTTGTCCTCAATTGTGACTTCCACTGCTAGTGATTGGCCACCTCCATCAGTTACAACTTCAATTCCACCTCCTTCTGCTCTGCCATTGGATTCAAATTTGAGTGCTGCAATTAATGGAACAATTAATGTCTATCGTGATACAAATCCTTTCACGGGCTCACCATGTTTTGTTATTAGTAAATCATTTCCAAATTGCATGGATCAGTACATTTTTGTCAATCTCGAGACGCTTCCACAACTTTTCCATTCTCTTGTCAATTTTTTAGTATAAGTTTTTGCAATAAATTTTGGAATGTGATGGAAAAATATTGTTTCGAATTCGAAATTCGTCTTTTTGTTGTTGTGAGCAGTCGATGAATACATGACCATGAGCTTCCAGTTCATCGTAAGCTTGTTCGAGTGCATGATTCTTTTTTCCACGATTTAATTGTCTTCCGAGATGAGAAACTGTTGACGAGTCTCTTGGATTGTTGAAAAGGCAAATGTAATGGCAGCAAGTTGTAATTCCACGTAAATTTTTATGGAAAAAGTTTTGAACCAAAATGATGAGACAAATGTTTGAATGATGACATTTTCTTGTAAAAGCAGCGAGTGCGTCATTTGATTTGCTAGCTTCATTCATTAAATCATCCAAAATTATGATTGAATTTGGTTCATACTCACTCGGCAATCCGTGATGGAATTGAATTTGAGGAATTTTTGTGCTAAGTTGATGAAAAAGTTGAGGTTGTGGTTCCGTGAAACACCAAATTATGTTGGGTGGTACTTGATCAAATAACTCATGCCGTTGAAATAGAATATTTTTGGTTAATGTACTTTTCCCAGATTTTGGCATTCCACTCACAATCATTGCAAATGGTGTTTTGAGTTGATAATCAAATTCCATTTTTAAGAAAAATGAATTTAGAAATGTGAATGGAATGAATAATGAATGGGAAATGACGGTTGGAATTTACGCGAGTTTGGATGACGCTGGTAAAACGTTAAAAAATCGTTGGCAAACGCTTAGGCAATGAGAGATGTGGTGAAATCTAAAAAGATTCGTTCGTTGGGAATATGATGTGTATGCACACGCTGAACTCGCGCAATAAATCATGAAATTGGATGTTTCTCAGTGTAGAAATCGTAAACGCGCACTCGCACAATTAAATTTTAATTTTAATTGTGAATTACATGTGTCGAGCTAAAATGGTTTTGAATTTTAACTTTCAACTCGCAATATTGAACTCGCCATGCCCATTTGAAAATTAAATTAAATTTCCAATGTAAATATGCATTTGCATTGTGCCTTTTCACGATTTCTTTGTTTCTTGCATTTGCACTATGTCTTTTCACGCTCGTACACTGCTAACCGCAAGCTCAGAGTTTTGTCTCAACGGACTTAGCCATGTCAAGTTTGCGGTTTTTTCAACTTTTGAGTTTGCGGCCAATTTGCGGTTTGAAAACTCGAATAAATTTGTTATCTGTAATCTGATTAAATGCGGTT
>JAQIUU010000210.1:0-12570 GCA_034694545.1 Mesaphorura macrochaeta
GACGATCGATTCTCATTTAAATGAGTCCGTTATCACTCGGCTTCACGCTTCACGCCGAGCAATGCTCATGGCTTTGGGTAATGGCGTCCTGTGTTGAGTAATATGAGTACGTAAGTCCCTTGTTCAAGTGGATCTATCATTGGATGAACATGAATTCCCGTGTGCCATGCCGTCAGAACCATCGACCATCGCAAATGTAATCGTAATCGTATCTGTGATGTCAATGCCAAAAGCCAAACCCAGGGACCTGTGCCGTTGCCTTTGCCTTCGCCTTATCTCGCACACGCCAACCGCACCACACCGCAGCACAGGCAGCCATGTCCCATTTCGTGATTGGTAGTTCAATGACGATCGATCGATCGGCTCCACCGTCATCGTTTCGTAGCCATCGCCATCGACGTGGACAGTGGACATGGACATGAACCGGAGAGACGTAGCTTGCATTACAATGGCATTAGTCAATCTCAATTTCCCGATCCAACCCAACTAGAATTCTAATTTCTAAATGAATCAATCTTCAAGCACGAGCCCAACGTATTACGTGTATCGCGGTATTACTGATATGCAAGTACGAGCGTGCTCTTTGAGCCTATCGCCAATTCATGTCCAAACAGGTAAGGAAAATGTAGACGGCAGATTATAAATGAATAGACGATCGATAAACGACAGAAAGAGTCTGGTATTTAATACTTGGTATCAGTTGGGTTTCCAAATCAGAATCGATGATACATGTAAATGATGTTCCATTAGCATTACACGATACACGATACGCATTACACAAATTAGCAGGAACCTTGAAATTCATAGCCAGGACGTGACGGTGAAAGACAACGGAGAGTCGGCAATGCAATAATGGTAAATGGTACTGATAAGAAAGGATGTTCGGGAAAATGAATTGCACTTGGCATATGGTCGATGGTCGACCTGGCGCATGCAGCAGAACAGGACAGACACTGATAAGAGGCGAATGGTGAATAAAAAACATTTTTATTATTGAACTTTGCTCAAGACATTGGTCAACATTTCAAAGTACGACTTCGGGTCTTCTATCTGTGGGTAATGGCCCAGTCCGGGCATCTCGGTGATGTCTGCTCGTCCTGGACCACGCGAGCGCAGTTCCTTAATCCAGGCCAGATGCGCCTTCGTAGCCACTGGATCCTCCAACCCCCATGCAAAGAACAGTTGCTTGTCCCAATCCCTGAGGGCTCCGTGCCATCGAACGATGAGCGGTTCGCTTTCCCGTTCGAATGTGTACTGAATCAGTTTGTCAATGATAAGATGTCCGTCTTTGTGCTCCATGAGCCTCCATTGATCTTCACCCTGCTCCCGGCTCATTGGATGGCTCCGTGAAAAGACGGAACCGAGCTGCCAACGAAAGATTGGTTCACGAGACACGAATCGGGCGAAAATGTGACCAAATCGGGAGCGAAGCGCCTTTTGACCCAGGACGAGTTTAGCGAGGCTCATGTTCATGTTTCCGTTGAATAACAGGGCTCCTTTGATGGGAATTCTCAGTGTGCCCTCCAAATCTCGGGCAAACAGCTCCGCTGCAATCGAAGTGCCCATGTCGTGCGCCAGGAGAAAGACTGGCATGGCCTTAGAACGAGTCGGACTCCCAGATGCATTGTTGTGACGCGTAATTAATTCTTCGACCAAATCCGCCTGCCATCCGAGCTTATAATCATGCCCAGTCGCCGGTTTGTCAGACAACCCGAATCCGAGGAAGTCCAGGGCAAGAATTGAATACCCGGTGTTCGATTCAATGAGGAGGTCAATCACTTCTCGCCAATCGTAGCTGTTCGTTGGATAGCCGTGTAAAATTACCAGAAGGAGCGGGTGCGGGTGCGGTTCTCCGGAGACTGAACCTGAGTCTGCACTTGTACACGAAGGCGTAGGTGGCTCATGGAAGAAGCAGTGGATATTGTGACCCTGGAAGCTCTCTTTGTGACCCCGTGCTTCCCAGGCGTCTATTCTGGATTTTGATGTTGTGTGTGGGGTTGTGGTAGCCTTCTGCGGATCTCCCATTCCAAAACTTAACTGAATTTCACCAACTAGTCAGCAATTAAAATTATAGACGATTTGACTCGCGGCCAAACACACCACTAAATATTTACACGGTTTTGACAATAATACGAAAACGAGTGTAATAGGTCGGTCGAACTCAGTTATCAAAGTGCCAATCCATGGCTCTGTGGAATTCTGAATGTTGACATAATTTTAAATGTGAAAGTATCAACATGAACACACACGACCACGAGAATCATACGCGTCTTTATGAACTTGCTTACTGCGAGCATTTATGGTCTTGGCTGCGCAGAAGGCAGAAGACATGTTACGTATGTTATGTGATGGTGAAGCTTGAAGCTGAAGATTAAGAATTAAAAATGAGGTCGACGAAATGATGTGATGTAAACATCCAAATAATCCCAAATGCGCCCAACAAGTTAACAAAACGATCGTTTATTGGTTTATTTGAGGTCTGTATAGTCGTAGTCGTAGTCGTACAAATACAAAGAAACAGCAAAGCAAGAGGTCGACTATCAAAGTCCATGTCAAAGTCAAAGTCAAAGGTAACAAGTTCATCAAAGCGGCGACCGGCGACAAACGAATACGTACACGTTAAATTAAGTTTACGGTGATCAGCTAGCTTTAGCTTCCTTAATTATAACCGTCGTGTAAACTCGTCTAATCTCACTTTGATCCGCATTTTATGCTATGCTTACAATTACCATTACAAATATAGGAGTATGTATAACAAGTTCAAGTTTTAGTTTTATACTAATTTCATTTTATACGCGAGTAGTGAATTGATTGACATCGCATTATCGTCTAGCTTAGCCATCTTTGCATAATCATTGCTTAGCTTATTACACTTATTGAAGCACTATGTCAAAATTTCAGCCTTGCATGACTTAATTAACAATTAACCGACTTGTAATATTTCGCTTAATCATATTTTGCTAATTTTGCTACACTCGCTAAATTCTTTGTCGCAGTTGACAGTTGAGCATGTAAAATGTAATTATATTCATTTTCTTACATTGAAAGGATAGCAGTTAGCAAGGGTAGTGTATAGTGTGGTGTGGTGTGGGCAGCTGTCAACTACGATCAGCACCAACCAGCCCAACGCCGAACCTTAATTGTAATTAAGTACACTTTACATTTTACACTTGTAAAAATTGCAGTGAGTAAACTCAATTACTGATAATATCATTCTGGGAGGTTTTGCGTCCCTTTCCCTAACTTGTAATTGTGTGTATTTGTCATCTCCAGTCATAAATATTGAATGAATGGATGGACTCAGAAAAAATACAAGCACAATTCATCACATTTATGCATTAAGCCTTATACGTAACCGTAGTCCGTAATCTAGAGCCCTGACCAATCTCAAGAAGCGCAATTCGCCGAAGAATCCTTCACCATCACGCGAGACACGCCCACGTGCCTGAGTGAGTCGTGGTTTACAAATGTTCTTAGTTCTTATCCTTATAGAATTGATCATAATTTTGTACCCTTTACTGCCTTTTGCTTTACATTAGAGTTAACTAAACAATAAATTGCGAGTAGAATTAGTAGAATACTACAGTCTCATTTTGCCATCCATTAACTTTGTGTAGACTTCATTCGAAATAGGAATATACTTTCCGTCGTTGAATACGTAGAGTTTATCAGTAACTTTGGTAGTATCAAAACCTTCCTTCTGTAGATCAATTTTCTTCATTTTGTAAGTGCCTGGAAAATAAAAATGAAGCAATTTAAGCATCTTACTCCTGGCACGGCTCAGCTCGTCATAAATTGTCAGCTTACCCGTCATATCCATTTGCTTGACAATTCTGACAAATACAGGCCTCGCGTACGGTGGAAGTGACTTGGAAATCACTTGGATGAAATGCTCGAAATCGAGTGTTTCATTGGGGTCGAGGATCGCAGCCATTCCAGCACGTCCCTCTGATTCAGGCACTTCGACACCGTAAACGACAGCGTCCTTGAGACCACAGGCGTTACTTACGACAGCTTCAACTTCGGATGTCGATACATTTTCACCCTTCCAGCGGAATGTATCTCCAGTGCGGTCCTTGAAGTAAAAGTAGCCAAAGTCGTCCATGACAAGAATGTCTCCTGCAATGAAATAATAATGGAATTCATTACCATTGCTGTCACTTTTCTGAAATAGCCTCTTCGTCATCGTACCTGTCCTGAATGCGGCGTCGCCCTTTCTGAACACATTTCGTACGATTTTCTTTGTGGTTGATGTAGAATCCGCATAGCCTTGAAATTCTCGGACGGGGTGATTTTCAACAATGCGGCCAACCAGCTCGCCCTCCTCATTTGGACGACATCTCCAAACTAGCCCAGTTCTTGGATCACGAAGTGGTTCTCCAGTAGCCTCATCAACTTTAATCAACGTGACGGGGTACACGAAAGGTGCTATTCTTGAGATGAAACCGACAGCGCCGACATGGTTATTGATATTGACTGCAGATACAAAACACAAATATTAAAGTTTCCAGATATCAATCTTGGCAGTGAGTGAGCAAGGCCTAACTTACTGATATTGCAATTTCCTTCTGTGGCACCATAAAATTCAGACACGATTTTAATATTGAATCTCTTTATAAATTCTCTCCAGATTTGTGGACGCAGTCCATTTCCAAACATGAGGCGAACCCTGTGATTGTTTTCGTTCGCTGATTTTGGGGCAGTCAGAAGATAACGACAGATTTCGCCAATGTATTGAGCGGCCTAAAGAAAAGGGGAATATTGTACAAGTGTGCAAAAAAAAGCTAATGATAATTATGATTTAAGCAGAGGTAGAAGAAAGCAGTGTATTTACAAGAGCCAGCTTCTTCCAAATCGCAAATTGCAATAAATAAATAAATTACTAAAGTACCGTGCAACGGTAGCGCGCACAGTCGTCCCAGTAAGCTCTAGCTGAGAACCGTTTCCGAATGACAGTCGTACACCCGTGAACAAGGGCTTGGCTAGATTTGGGAAATGTACAAATTACAAAATACAAATTACCAATTAAACCATAACCAATCCAACCAGACTATTTAACAATGTAAGCAATATTTAGAGCTAGCATTTACCCAACTCCAATCATACCCCCGGCAGTGTGATATAACGGAAGAGGATCATAAATAATTTCATCATTTGAGACTCCAATGAAATAATGAATTCCCATTGTGAAGAATAAAAATCTGCGGTGACAAAGAAGCAAATACTGAAAAGTGGAACTTTATCGTGGCGTGGGTTGAATTTTACATGGTGTCCAGAGAGTCAGAGTCATAAAGTCGGATGGAATTGTAGAAAGCGTCAGGAATTAAAGAATATTCGACGAAACCTTTCGTCAATCTAAAAAATGATACAAAAGGGTGGCCGCAAAATGGCAAAATTAACATGGGCGGCCTGCAGGGCTTGATGACCGCCCGATAAGGTACAGTACAAATACATATCTACATTTCCACTACACCATTTCCAGAAAAAGGAATTCGACAGTGTGACACCATAACCAAATCCTACTATCGATCTAACGATAAGTGGCGCCTACCGGCTAATACCAATACGAGTTTTGTACAATCCTATCTACAATCTACATGAAAGATGCATTGTATTTCTAATGCAGAGTTTTTATAATTCCTACCGTCACATTGTAGCGCACGCAATCATTCCAGAAACTGGACGCAGAAAACTTTTTCCGTAGCACAACCGTGTTGCCAAAAACTAGCCCCTGTCCAACTCCAAGAATTCCACCAACTGTGTGATAGCTAATGTTGAAAATGGCAATGTCAGTTGGGATTAATTCTTGATACGACACAAGACATCGTTTGGAAATCTAAATCTTAAACTATGTGATATGCGAATAGGTGATGGTTCTTACAGTGGGAGTGGAGCGTACAAAACATCGGACATGAGCAACCCGCCCATGACGTGACTTGCCATCACAGCAAAGATGCAGCTAGATTATTATGTCAGAATGATCATTAAAGGAAGTCAACAAATGCAAACACAAAAAATTAAAACGTCTGAAAGTCGGGAGAATGTCATTCGTCTCATTCGTGTGATAACGTCACTTATATTAAGTCCAAAATAAAGGATTAAAAGTTTCTCAATCAAAAAGATGTACAAGAGCTTCGGCATTTGTTTACATACCGTGAATGCTTAATGACGGCAGCTTTCGGAAGACCAGTTGTTCCTGAAGTGTAAATATACACTAGCTTATCAGTAAAGTTGATTGGTTCTGAAGGGGTTGGGATTGAGTTTGGTGCTTTGAGCACGGCATCATCAAGATCAATTGCACCAGGCAGCATTTCTTGGCCCTTGTGCCCAGAACAAAACAGGGGCAGTTGTTCCATTTCGCCCAGGTCCAAAACTTCTTGAACTGCGCTTGTCAGCTCGTAGCCATAAATTACTAGCTTGGAATTGGCCACTTTGATTGAGTGTTTGAGCGGTTGAAGTCTCAGGTTGAAGTTGATGAGCGCTGGAATTACACCAATCTGTCAAAAGGACAAGTGCATGGGAAATATTAGGAATAAGTTTCTCTATCATTCCAATCAAGCTTTCAAGTGCAATCTGCAATGGCTTCTGCTTCTGTGCAAAACTTCAATCACGCTCGCGATTGCATTTCCAATTTTGTTGATATAATACGTAAAATGTGTGTTGCAATCTCAATTATACAGTAATTGCACAAAACAATGCAAAAATGCAAACCGGTTCTCAGACGTTTACGTTTGCGTTCTGCGCATGGGCTGTGCACATTTTGCGCGTTGTATTCATTGAGAATTTTGACGTACCTTGCAGAGCCCCAACCAAAAGCACACATATTGTGGCCTATTTTCCATGAATAATGCCACAGAGTCACCTTTCCTTAGACCTTGACTCGTGAAATAATTTGCAACTTTGTTACTGAATTCATCGACCTACAAAAAACAACAGCAAAAGTGAGTGTTTAGTGCTGGGTGCCTTGCCGTGCCATGAAGTATGGCGTGAGCGTGACAATGACGAGGGCCACCGCTTAAGGCTGTTATTCATCACTATTATGACGTACCTGTTTAAATGTCCACTCTTCATCTTCAAAGTAAAAACAAATCCTATTCGGATGTTTCTTGACATTCCTCGCAAAAAGCGACTGAACGGTTGAGTTGGAACGTTGAGCAAGCTTGACGCATATCAGCAGCTTTAGATAACGATATCCACCTCTGAGGAAAATGAGACAAAGAAAAATGCATGGACATGAGTATGAGTTAAGAGGCTCATTAGCTTGACAGCACATCAAAACATCAAAATTCACAAGGCTTATTCAGAAATTAAAATTAAGCTGTCTTACTTGATGTCACGGAAGATGGTCTTGTAAACAATGTAAAATGCTCTGTAGTTGATGAGAGCCAGAACGATCAGCGCTATCACGCCAAGCTGGGCTGCTATCAGCAGAAACGCGAGCCAGTCTTCCGCAGAGACAATTCCAATGGCGGCCATTGCAGTGAGGTAAAAACTTACGATCTGCGAAGCAAATTAACAATATGACAATTGACGAATTTAACATTAAACTGGATAATATAAAATTGTATGATGAGACGAATGCAAGAAGACAAACGACATTCGAGTTTGCAAAATCTTAAATCTTACCTCTGCAACCTGCAAGATTTTGCTGCTCACAATTTTATTTTTAGTACCCATTTTGAAATTAGACAAAATTAAAATTGGAATATAAGAAAGCTACTAAAACTAGCACCGCACGCTGTCGTGCCGTCACAAGAAATGAACCCGAGTCTTTGCCGTAATCTCGTTTAAATCGGGACGTGTGAAGTGTCAACTGTGAACGTGAACACGAACTCAAGAAAAGAACCCGTAATCTTAAATTTTAATGAAAGGAAAGTAAAGTCAAATGTTCATAGGTTAAGGTCAAGGGACAGAATCCAGTACCGAAGCACCCAGTACAAAGATACACGGCCTGTGCATATGAACAGCACATGATATGCAATGCATTCTGATTCTGACCGACCACTACCATGACCTGAACTTTACACTAGGGAGTTACACGGAAGGGATGATAATCTAACTTCGATTATAATCGGAAGGAAATAACCCAGTCCAGACTGGATTAAAAGTTTGGATTATGGATTATAATCGGAACTTTTAGATTATAATTCAAACCGTGAAACTCCCTACTTTAAAAAAAACCAAAAGCTCATAAAGATAATTTGTATCATGATCTGGATTATGGATTTTGCCCTCAAGGCCGCTCTGGGCTACCTATTTGTCCCGGCTATTTGTCTTATCATTATCGTTATCACTTTCATCACACTTGCACCCTGACTCCTTGCATTCGTCTCTCTCATGATGGAAATTACACAACAAAGATTTACAACTTGGTGCTTGGACTTACGAGTAAACTGACAGTCTGAGCTGGAGAAGCTGGCGGAGGCGTCCACTGATTTGACTTGACTGCCGAGAGTCCCGAGAGTAAAGGAGGTGACGAGTGGTGGAGTCCTTTACCCTTGAAGGCTTTGAGTGGTGGAGTTAATGCTGTGCCCAGGCAATTAATACTTTCGACGTAATTTTTACTGGCTCTTCTGCTTTCAGTCTTTGTTGTGGGCGTCTGATTGCTGTGACCATTCAACTTGGTCGTCCCGTTTCGATGAAATAGATTATTGACATTGGCATTGGCGTTGACGGCTCCATTGCTTCCATTCCGGTACTCCAGACGAAGTGAACCGTTGGTATTTGTAGTTGGAGGCTTCTCGGAACCAAGGCCAAGCTCTTCGTTCGGGTCACTGAAGCCAAGTCGCTCAGAAATGGCAGAACTGCGTAAAACAACAAGACGATTAATTAATAATTAGTCTATTATTATTCACGGCGTTTAAAGGAAGAAACTTAGAAAATTATGGTTCAAGCTTCAGGACACCGGAGCCTTAAATGTCAACGTCAACTCACATGTAGTCCTTCGGAATGTACTGACAAATGAGCTGCTTTAAATTGTTCATAATTGAAACTCGGTGAAATGATAATTGGTAAATGATAAATGGTAAATTAGATCGCGATCACGCACTGATTATAAACTCGCTAACGCTAACCCAGTGCGGTGTAACAGTAACCTTACAGTTACAGTTTACAGTTCTCGTCTAATGTGAACTAAGAACTGACTTTTCTCAAAATGCTCGTCTAGACGTTTTCGTTTTGCGTTAGTTTACTATTTACTTTACAACAACACGCGATGGCGATGAGTGTGATCTGCAGACGTGAAACAATCTAATTCGCATTCGCAAATGACCATCAAATCATACGCATTGAGATCATGAACTTAAAAATGAAAGGTCCTTGCAATTTCTTGTAAGCTTGTAAGCCGTGAGCTTGTAAGTTAAGTTCATTCGATTGTTCATAATTTGACCTGAAATCACACCAAAATTACTGGGGCCGACGGGCCGAGCCGTGCAATTGCTCTTGCAATTGAGGTACACGTACAACAACAACAATTAACGAAATCCCTTAGCCTTTAGGCGCACCATCGCATTTTGTATGAATTGATTGGACTCTCCTTTCATTTTCTGTGGTTCTGTGACTGGCGGAGTGCGTCACGAGCACCGTAATTCTTAATGGTATGATTGTACGGTACAACATACATGCTCGGCCCTCGGCTCGCCTTGCTATTGCTATTGCACAATCAGTGAATTTCGATCAAAGTTCACTCTACGACGAGCGTCGAAGCGACGACCTACTCGCGTACTTCAGAAAGCAGTGCACAAGGCACAAGTTCACGAACTTTCAGCTTGCGATGCGAGCTTCAGCTGATTGATATACTTACATAATGCCATAATGTAATGAACATTCCCATTCATTCTGAGCATAATGACAATGACATAATGGCCTAACATGGTCACAGAGGCCGGCCACGGCCTTCAAAATTATGACCGAGTTCATGGAAATGAAAGTTAAACCATTTGCCATTCAGATCAATCACGATCCACGAGCACGACTACCACAATTACAACTGCGGCATGGTGGATGGTGGACGCTGACCTGACCTGCGTCACGTACGTGAATTTAATTATCAATGCTGGCTGTGGTTTGTGTGACGGACTGGTGTAATTCGCTTAACCAAACCAAGCCTTCTGAGCCTGAGCATTGGTCCGGCAGCATTAAATCACAGATTCTACAACGCACATGCACAACGCAGAGACGTACGACGCACAAACGGCTTCGACTTGAGACTTGACAAGCAGATTAAGGAAGTTGGTCCCAAAATGCAATGTGCATGTAGCCTGCAGCGGCAGTCAAGTCACATCTAATATTTAAGGTGTTCTAATTTTGTAGATGCAAGTTGTAAGGTATCATTAGCATGAATACATGAACATGATTCAATGATTCAGCAGTATTCGAGGATTCGCACGTGCGAAAAGCAATCCACGAGGGAAGTGCAGTGCATCCTTTACACTACATAGCCGCGTAACATGTAACGTAGACGTAACGCCTAGCACCTTATCTCATCAGTTCCTTCTTTTCCTTATTCATATTCGCTTTCGCTCCCGGCTGCTTATATAATTTCGTACAAGACGCACCGTGCATGAATGCACGATACAGTGACCCAATTCGCAAATCATTTGCCTTTGCCAATTATCTGCATGCGAATTGAGAGCGACTGCGAAAATTAAAAAAAACTTGAAATGTAAGTTGAGTGTACAGCGATAATTGTACAGCGTCTGCTCTCTGCATAGCCGGCACATTGGGCACATGCACGAGCAATTAATAATTAAGCCTATATGTGAATGCATTCTAGCATTCTAATTTCTAATTCTAAATCCCATGCCGAAAATAAGAACTTACGCATCTTCTTCCCGATTCTGCAAAAATATTGCGTTAGATTTACACTTTAGCCGTCCAACACTCATTTGCACTTTCGACGATAGTTTCAAACTCTGCTAAGCACAATTATTTAAGAGTCGAATAAATATTTAACTTACGGCTTACGGCTAAACGCTAAATCAGAAAATCACTAAATGCCTCATTTTATAAATCGAGACTTGATAGGCAAGACTTCCCAAAAAGAGTGTCCAGCTCAGCCGGAGTTTATTAACAGACTGAAGAGAGTCGTAGGTCGTAAGCGTAAGCCTAAACTTCTAAAACCCCAACCCCAAGACGCAGGACCTGCGAATGTGCGAATTGTTAATATGAAACCGGTTTCAAATTAAATTAACATATGCGTATGAATGGAAGTCCGTGTCATCCAACCCATTCCATTTTTCCATTCCATTACCATTACGTGTCATGCTCATGCTATGGCCAGACTAATTGTAGTACAAATGCAAGTATGCGTTGAAGTTGAATACCTGCTTCAGTGATTCCAGGAACAATTTTGATTGACAATGCAATGGGCAGTCTCGTTAGTACTAGTATTCTGAGGATGTTCACCTTACACTGTTTTTGCGTAAAAGCATCCGAACTCCGAGTCCGAGTGTGAGAAGACACTTCACTCAAAACTCATTCACAGGCCACGCCACAAAATTATCGCAGGTGTTTCAGGTGCGAGGACCTCTAAGCCACCACACTGTCAACTTCCAACGTGTCACTGTCAGCAATTCACGATTCGTGGTATGGCGGAACTGGTCAGGCCAGGCCAGACTGCCACAAACTTTTAAGTTCGACGGAGGTTAATCACACTGGAATCCAACTTCAGTCTGAATTCCTATTTTAATGCGTAATGCCCGTCTTAAAATTCACGATTACGGCCCAACACCGTGTTTCTTACTTCCAACCATCGTGCTTCGTGAAAACGCACTGAACACTGATCGCTGATCGACTCATCGACTGACGATGGCTTCGATTGTTCGATTTAGTACGCTCAACGTTAAGTCTGCCGATATGAGGTAGGTTAGTGGTAAATATTTCATAGTAGAAATCGAAATTGAAATTATGTAAGCGAGGCACGGGCACTCCGGCGCACGGCAGGATGGTACGAATAAATGAACTGCGGTACTACAGAACGATGGTCTTACATGCCAATTTTGCCAATGCATAAGATACGATGCTTTGAGAAATGCAACAATAACAACAACAAAGACTCAAAGACAGTGCGTCGCGTAGACGTGGATGCAGGGAAGGAAAGAGTGGTGTAACCTACATACGTAATTATGTACACCGCATTTGCATCTTTATGCAACAATGCAACTCCTTCGTGGTTCCTTCGTGTAATCGTGTGTCGTGCATTGTTGTGGCTGGTATGATTCTTATCTTGCCAATCTGGCTAATCTGGTCTGGTCGGACATGCCACATGCAGCTCAATACTTGAACACAAAATCTGTGCCAATGAAATCGAACACACATGCAAAATAGACTAGTCCACCAGTCGCCATTGTTGACATTTGGGTCGGTGTTTGGGAACATTTTACATTTCCTCGACCGACCGACCTTCCACTGCCATTGTGTCATTGTTGCGGTAGCGGAAAAGTACCCACCCTGAAATTTTCAAGGTTCGACTGCACGGCGATGATGGTTCAGTCTGTACTTTCACTCTTAACATGTGCACTGCGCATGGTTCATGGAATATTCTGATGCATTTTGACCAAATGGCTTTCA